>MU158922.1:254793-297146 GCA_015888305.1 Antheraea pernyi
TTAAAAATTTTAAATTCTATAAAAAGTAATGCTTGTGGTCATGATAGTATAACTATTGATATGATTCAGTTATCTATCGACATAACACTTCCAGTAATTTCGGCAATTATAAACAAATCTTTAAGTACAAAAATATTCCCAGATACCTGGAAGTTGTCAATTGTAAAACCAATCCCCAAAAGTAAAATAGTAGAACAAATGAAAGATTTACGTCCCATTAGTATTCTTCCAGTCTTATCTAAAATTATAGAACGTGTGGTCGAAAAACAGCTTAAATCTTATCTAGAACATAATAATATACTACCTTTGCTGCAGTCAGGTTTTAGGTCTGGTCATAGTACAAGTACTGCTTTGGCTAAAGTGTGCGATGACTTAATTTCTGCTTCCGATATTGGAGAAAGCTCAGTTTTGGTTTTACTTGACTTTTCTAGGGCATTTGATTGCTTAGATAGAGAATTACTTATATCAAAATTGTCATACTACGGAATATCTGAGTCAACTAAACTCTGGTTTATATCATATCTGACTAATAGGAGTCAACAAGTAGTTACCGAATTTCAAACGGGTGAAAGAAAAATGTCCCGAGTGAAATATACTACTCGCGGTGTACCTCAGGGTTCCATTTTAAGCCCCCTCTTATTTATACTTTTCACCGCTGATCTCACACACGTTCCTCAGTTTAGTAATATCCATTTATATGCTGATGACACCCAGATTTACAAATCTTTTTCCGAAGAAAATGCTAAAACAGCGGTGGAAAATATAAATACTGATTTGAATAAAATATATGAATGGTCTGAAAAAAACTCTCTGAAACTAAACCCTATAAAGACTAAGTACATGATTTTAGGAACTAAGTCACAAATTAAAAAAACTGTGGATAAACAATTTAACATCATCATAAAAAATGAAAGAGTATCAGTTGTTAGAAATTTAGGATTAGTTTTAGACGAAAAATGCATTTTGTCGAACATATAAATAATAAAATTAAAAATGCTTTCTATAAACTGAAAATACTGTATGGTATACGTAATCATTTGAAATTAAATACTAGAAGTCTTCTTTGTGATCTAATTGTGTTGTCGCCTTTCAACTATTGTGATGTTGTGTATGGGCCTAGATTAATGAAGAAAACCTCAAAAGCAATTCAACGTGTTCAAAACGCATGTATCAGATTTTGTTATGACGTGCCTAAATGGTCGCATATATCTCCGATCATTAATGGCAAAAATATCTTAAATATGTGTTCAAGGAGATACTTACATTTAGCGTGTCTTACCCACACTATTATTCGCAGTAAAAAACCGGAATACCTGTATACTAAATTTGACTGGTATAAGAACATTCATAATATTAACACAAGATCTAAAATAAGAAACACTGTATCCCTTCCTAAACATAAATCAGTAGGCTATGAAGGTAGTTTCAAATATGCGGCGTCAAAAATTTGGAATAATATACCTCCCCCATTACAGGCGAAAAGCAAATTTATATTTAAAAAATTAATTAAACAAGAAATTCTTGAGCAACAAAGGTTAGGTCATTTATAATTATAATTTAATTAAAAGATTTGACGCATAATTCACAATATCATTAACAATATGCAACGCCTTTTTTTTATCTTTTTCTCTCATATTAAAATAAAAAAAATTTTTGTATGGGCCCTTAATTTAATTTAATTATATGTATAGCAATAGATAGATATTATAAGTTTATGTTTACGACTTGGGCGCGAAATAATAAGTAATGTTTACTTGTATTTCAGCCGGGAAATTTTGAGGCCTAGCTGAAAACCAGCGCTGTTTTCAAAGGCGGCAATACGCTGACGCTAGGTCTCTTTGTCATAGTTTTACTTTTTTACGCTTAAGGTTTTTGTTTGTACACTTATACTATGGCAATAAATATATTTCTTTCTTTCTTTCTTTCTTTCTTTCTTTCAATTTATATATTTTTTATTGTTGTTTTAACGTCAACGCTTAAACCAATTGAAACGCGTAATGATATATAGCACAGATAAACTCCTGAAAAGTCTTCTATATGGTAGTAAAAATCTCATCAAAATCTGATTAGCCGTTTCAGAGACTAATGCGGATATAAAATATACACTTTTTCTTAAAAGCTAAATATATAAATATGCATTTTCTTTCACACAATATTCTTTTTCAGTACACATGATTCAGAATTACTTTGATTAGACTAACACATTTAAATTCTAAGTTATAAATTAACATCCGCGTTGGGACATTATTAATTAATTCCGGCTGTAAATGTTTTTGCATACGCGTAAACGCTGTTTTGAAGAGGTCATTGTATTGTGCTTCTGTTTATAAATATACGATGATCGTCTCTAATCCCACAAATAACGACTTAATTGTAGTGTATAATACACCTATTTAGTATTAATTTAAACCAAAATTCGTCATAAAAACATTACACTTTGACTTTCCATTTACGCTGGAATTGAGAAATGAATGTAATTTGTTGCTATTTCAGTGTGTTTTAAAATGTTGTGTTAGAATAGTTATTGATTATTAAATTTTTATATAATAATTACTTATATCAGAAAAAATAACACAATATTTCACATTTAGCACTAGTAATAATTATTTATTCACTTTCACTATTTTCACTTTCGAATTCGTTATCGCGTTGCTACTATTATTTAACTACATCCAATAATCGGTTATCACATGTCGTTACATCACTATTATTTATCGAAACGGTATGAATATTTAAATTTCGAAATCTCCGATTCGAAAGCATCAGTAAGTGACGCGGGGCGAACGCGCCGCGACGCTCCCGTCGACTGGATACCGTTTCGGCCGCCTGCCAAACATTCAACTCCAGAGGAGATATTTATGTGGATATGACTATTTACCCACCGGCTGACAGTCTTTATTTATTTTTCATGCAATCGTAAAGTATGATTAACGGTATGAATATTTTTGTGTTCCCCTTTATAATTAAAACGAAAACGGAGTGTTTTATTAATTTAGACACGTATTACACGCATTCATAATAGCTTGTGCATTCGATATAATTCAATATTTAGATTTGACCTAACTCTCGAGTATAGAAGTGTTCCAGTTGAGTGATGTATGATGAAAAAAATTGCTGTTATAAAAGAAACTGTAATAAACAGCATGATAAGCTATTGTTTTTCTTAAACAGTATAATTATCAACTTTACTTTGATTTCGCATTTTTAACTATTTCACTACTAGATAATTGACGGTAAAAATATATTATAAAAAAGTGTAGAAGTATAGATGAGTGATACTCAATTACCAAATACCAAATTTACAACATTTTGGAAACACATACATAAAAAGCTAATTTATATAAAAGTATGTTATACAATCTATAATAAAAGATAAGGTACGTTCATATGCAACGTGACAATACAGGTTTTGTCACCACTTAAACTTCTAAAGTGTTAAACTATTAGCTTTCATAACATATTATAAAAAATATAACATACTAACTGACCAATATGACAGTTTCTTTTTTACAGGGTTACATTGTAGGCTGTTAATAGGTACTTCGTTGTGTTTTATTACATAAAACTAATAAATAATATGCAACAAATATTTTCAATTTGCAATAGAGTGTACGTTTGAAATAAAAATAAAAAACAAAATAGAGATAAACGCTGTCCGTGTTATTACAAAAAAGTTAAATACGTATTAAATACTTGGTTTAAAAAAGTTTCCTCTCCCGAGGCAAGTTCGCGTTATCCTTTTTCACAAGTCTAATCTAACGTAACCAAAACGAGACAAAAGAGCATGATGGCGAACATTCAGCGACCGCGGTGCATTTAATATGAGAAATTTTTAAAGCCAGGGTTCAATACGTATTTAACTTTTTTTTATAATAACACCGTCGGTGTGTATTACGTATTACATTAGTCACACGTTTGTTAATAAAAGTGTCTAATATATAGTAATTTTAATCGTGGTCATAATTAATCATTTGTTACCAAAAATAATGATCATACAAAGTATTCCATTACTATATTAAATCGATCCAAGCAAATATTTTTATACTTTAGATAACTATCGAATCAGTAAACGTTGGACATGTTTCTCGTTTTCTTCTTTATAATCATTTTCAAAGAGTTTGCATTGTAGAAAAAGTGACTGAAAAACAACACCTTACAATATACAATGGGTAAGCAACTACCTAGGCATCGGTAACACGTGATTATTAAAATTACCTTATTTTTAAATCGTAAAAAGGTTATAGACCTGAATACATATATTTTTTTCAATTAAAAACTTGAAATTATTCGATGAACATAATGTACATATTATCATGATAAAGTAGATATAATAAAATATTTTCACGTTGCATGTAAACGAACCTCTAGACCGCAAGGTGCAGTCTGCAAAATGCAGATATCTAATTTTGTCCGTAAATTCAACCTCTTTGCACACAAATATGGACTTTATTCCTGAGTTCTTTAAGACTTTTATTAGCAACCAAAAATATTTAAATATAAGACATCGTGGGTGGGATATAGTGAAACTAGGACAGAAATTTGTTCGACCTAACTTCTCTTCGAAACGTCCTGGATATGAAGCAGCATGGAACTAACGGTGGAAAATTGGCTGCCAAGTTAAAGTTTGAATTTGCGGCCGATTGTATTGGTTAACTTAATTTTGCAGTTAGGTAATGTATTTTGCTAAAATATAACAGTATTATATTGAAATTTCAACCAAAGAGCGTTCATCCGGGAACTTTGGAGACGCGATGTATACTCATATATTTGTTTGTGGCTATATTAGACTGTTAGAAGTATTGGCTGTTAGAAATGATCAAAAATAGTGTGACATATCTATATATAAATACTGGAGACAACACACTTAAATACCTTTTCTTTTTTTTCGGATTAGTTATCGATAAGCTTCCGTGTTATCGATAAAAAAAAAGAAAATTGTTGTTTTTTTGTCTTAAAACTGGAAAAATGATGACTTATGGTCGACTGTCGACCACTAGATCAGCGGTGCTCAAGCATCGGCTAGTGACACATTATTGGTGAGTCGTAAGAACCTGTCACGTGTGTTCTGAGATTTACAAACTATCACTTTCGTTGACTTTGTACTATTAAAAATTTTGCATGTAAGTAGGAGTGTCGCGAATTTCAAAAAAGTATGTTAGTTCGTCATTAAGTAAAAAAGTTTGAGAACCGCAGCACTAGACGACCAGTTTTATAATTCTTAGGTGTTCCAAGTTCCAAAATGTTAGAGGTTTCCCGTTGTGCACGCATCACCTAAAAATCCCCGAATAGATTGCGATACTTTTTTAAAATTTTCCTTCTTAGACATTTGGTCCTAATAAGTATAAATCAACGTGAGTTCGATTACTGAAGCTGAGTTTTTCGATGAAGGAAGACATGGTAATGAAACCTGTTATGTTTTTTTATTTTTTGTAGCACGGCATAGTAGCTGCACTTAGCCTTAAGGAGAGCACAGTAGAAACCAAAAACTGTGACGACCACCGACAGACTATCCAGCTATCCGGCAGAACTACCCAGCTTTAGGCGACGCTGTCATGCTGGCCTGCGTAAATATTTCCTCAAGTTACGCTCTAAGGACCCCGTGTTATAGCAATGATGAAATACATTGGCCAGGACATAGTTTTACAGCTTCATGATGACAGGACTTTGACTAATAACTCTACATTAAAAATCTACCACCAAGAAATTACGAATATGCCAGTAAGGACATCTAATAACCTATCTTAGGGCACATGATCACTTAATATCTGGTAATATTATGGTCAAATGCTAAAATAATAGCGTCTAAATAAACAGACAGTTCGAAAGTATTGTTTGTACAGTGCATTGTTTATTCAGGGGTCATGCATCCCCCACAACACAATTATAAAGCGGCCGCGTCGGTGACTCCTGCCACAGGAAGTATCGCGGTTACACATACAATATCCTGTTTTGAGTGGTTCAATAGAACATTACTTAGGCTAAAAAGTATCGATAAATATTTAATATCATTTATATTTTTTTTAGTCATTTTTGAAGGGATAATCGCTCAATAGTAGCGTTTTTTTTATTTTTATTTTTTTTATTGTAGCACAGCAAAGTGACGGCACTGTGCCTGATGGTGAGCACAGTACAATCCAAAAACAATAGCGACTACCGAGAGATGCGTTATCCCTCGCCGGTCGCCGCTGTCATTTTTCCTATTAAGTATTCCTATTGACTAATGGTGGGTATTTTGACATCACACTATTGGAAGTGTAAAGCGAGACGATGCGAGATGCCAGAAAGAGACGAAGATAGGTTTTGACTTATTAGGAGTTTTGGTGTGACGGGAAATTGTTGTTGTTGAATAATTAATAAGTTATTTTAAACCTATAATCTAAATAAGGGAACGTACCCAAACCACATAACCCATATTTGACAACTTTTTAACCCCCTCTCAGCCCTCAGTGACCATCCGTACTATATGAGGAGACCCTGTCCCTCCCCCTCGAGTTTTCACGTGGTCATTTATAAATACGATTTTTAATCATTTTTTGCAAACGGAAGGTTAAAAAATAAGTAAATTTATGTATATAAAGTTATAAAAGCTGATGTGTTGGTATATTTACGTAAGTGTTGCTGCCTGTGAGTTGAAAGCATGAGATTTCCTTTAGATTATATTGACTACGTGACAAAAACCTAACCGTCTCCCTTCTCCCTGTGACTAAGAGTGGTACTTTGAAGACTTCTCTGCCCTCCCTGAACGGGTCACGTGGTTTGGGTACGTTCCCTAAGTGTTGCTCGCTGTATATGCTGCACCACACTTAAAACGATTCTTCAGTAATAAAACAAAGAAAATCAGAAAAAAGATTCAGACCTCAGTCTGCAGTAAAAACATATAAGCTAAGAACCTTTTTTGTTTCTTTGTACATGCTATTATAATAGTGTTATTATAGTCGAGTGTAAAATAGTAATATTCGCGCGGCTGTGTACTAATTGGAGAATTTACTTAACAACACATATTCCCACACGAAACGTTCCATCTTAGTACAGATCGTAATAGTTTCAAGGGATGTATAACGTCCCTCATAAAAGCAATGCAAAGACATAAAAAATATGGTTGCGTGGAGGGTAATAACATATCATTAAGAGCTTGGATATGGTAAACAAACTAGATATGTTGTTAAATGTGAAGCAAGGAAGCGCTGGACGCTGATGATCCGTGGCTATATTCAGTTGTCACTCTTTTAGTCTGGTCGCTTTGTAAATACTTAATGAGGTAGTGTCAAGATTTACAAATACCATTTCCATATGAAACGAAAACTCCAAAATGTAACTATGCATTTCATAACAAGTTATTTGCTTAGCAAGGTCTCGAAATGCTACCACAAATTGTTGTACTATTTTGAAACTGATTTCAAACATGCTAACTTAAAAATTTTCATATTTATAAGCTGAGGCGTTTGTGTTTTTTGTGTTTTATGCATTATCGACACGATGATCAGCTTTTACATCTCAACACAGCGCTGATAATATTTTTATATTAAACGTAGCGGCGCCGGCGCACGTGCTCGCTCCCATACGATCAGCTGCCTTCCGCTGTATTTAATATCCATTTGAAGTGCTTTTGCTTGGAGAATTGCATAGAAAAATATTTATTTCCAAAAGATCAAAACAATTGCTTTTAAAGTTGATCGATATAATATGGCAAACTTTTCAAAAGGGCAGTACTAACTTTTAATATTTTATTATATACTAGTTGAACCCGCGACTTCGTCTGTCTGGAAGCTTATGTGAAAAACAGTGATTAATAAAGTAATTTGAATGTATAAGTCCATTTACTTGTCTACTGTTCACTCGTACTGACGCCGCGTCGTCATTAGAATTACAATAACTTTTGATCGTGTGGACCGATTTTAATGAAACGAAGACTAAGTTACTCCAGAGGATATGCTTTATCATTTTCTTGTTTTGTTCAGTGATGCATGTTCATACAAACAGACAGACATTTCTAAAAATGACAGAAATGTATTCTATTACTTGTTCCGAGACACCTGCAACAATTTTTTTCACGAAAATTGCATTCTAATTATATGTATAGGTTTTAGCATCTGTCCACATTCTACCTTTATGTTAAATAACAATGTGGTCAAAGATAGTGAACCCGCTTTACTTAGAAGGACTGGTATTGAAATGCACCTGTTGGAGCATGCCCAAAAACCTAGTCTGACGAGCTTAAAAGAAGCCTACCACCATGGCGTGATTTTATCACAATTTTCCGTGACCAAAAGCTCCAGCTCATCGGTCGATCGATGTAGTGTATGAACTACCGACAGAGCTATTATTACATCTGTATTTACTACAATATTTCCACTTTATGATTATCATCAGAGCATATAAATGCTCCTAAAGACCGTTCCCAACTAGTGGATTCGTGTGGCTTACTAATACGTAGAGGTATTGTTCTTTATTCATAAATGGAAGCAGACGTGCTGCCTGTGCTTTAAATCATTTCTCAAGGCTCAAGGTTTTAATGGTTCAAGGCTATCGTGACGTGAATTACAACCCACGCTCTTAGATCATACTGAGCAGTAATGTACTGTGCATTAATAATATTAAATTATATTGATGTTTCATATGTTATTGATTTTTTTTATATTATAGGAGATAAACGAACAGCCTGGTCACCTGATGGTAAGTGATCACCGCCATCCATAGACACTTGCAACACCAGGGGAATTACAAGTGCGTTACCAGTCTGTGTTTGGGGGAGGGAGGAGTGAATGGGTGAGGAGGATGACCGAACGAAACACAACAATACAAACACTGTTACTTCACGTCGGGTTTCTGTGAGAGGGTGTTACTACCCCGAGCGAGCCGACCCATTCATGCTGAAACCAGTAGTAGCTTCAGCGTGACTCTACCACCTCCGTGGTACTATATAAACATACAGTTCAATGACAATTGTAACTCATAGAACATATAACCAGGATAAACGAACAAATAAAATATATTAAAAAAAATAGATATAAAGATCAATAGAATGAAAAATAAATGTTGTACGATTACATAAAAGTAATTGATACTTACATTAAAATAAATAGGTAAATAATAAAATAGGTAAATAAAATAAAAACATTTTCACACATAAATAAAAATAGATATGATAAATAAAATACACACTAAAATATAAGATAAGGTAAACATAGAAGTTAAGATAACACTAGTGAAATAAATAAATAATAAAAGTAGGCATAAGATAAAAAATGTAAAACTTTAGACATTACCTACAGGTAATCGATAAACACAAAAAAATATAGTAGAAAAATAAACTAGGTAATAAATAAAATATTAAAATAAATAGTCATAAAATAAAAATAAGAAAGAAAGAAATTACTAAAAAATTATAACAAATGTATCTAGAAAAAACTAAATAAAACAGAAACAGTATAATAATATTTCATAAGAAATGAACCGAAAACACCAAAATTAATAAAGAACAATATAATTAAACAGCATAAACCAGAAATGAACAAAATATTAAAAAGAATACTAAAAGAATAAAACAACACAAAAAGTGATCCCACAATAAACAACTTACTAAAATAATAGTCGACAAAGAAATCCAAACTAAAATTAAAAAATTATAACTGATTAATTACCCCCCTATAAAAAGTCTTGGACTGCCATATCCGAGGGCAACGCGTAGTAGCTGCCAAAATGGCAGTTATATGGAAAAAAAAAGAAAAAGAACATATAACCGTTAAAGGGATGAAAGACATACATTAATTGTATATATCTATAATAATTTCTAAACTCAATTAGTAGATGAAACAATAAATTATCTTCATTTTTTTTTCTTAGAACGATAGAACCTATGCATTTTTTTTTGCCGAAGCACCACCGTCTCTTATTATTATTATAGCCTTTATTGCTGAAACTATATTCAATATATACATTTTTTTTTACTTTAGTCTAACATATCAGGTTATCTATTGTAGTAATAAGCATGTCACTTGACACGTAGGCCTCTTCCAGCTGTTTCCAACTTTTTCTCTCATTAGCTTCTCTTTGCCAGACTAAACTTTCTTTATATCGTCTGTCCATCTTTTGATTTGTCCCCCTCTTTTCCTTTTACCATCTCGTGGGTACCATTCCGTGATCATTTTTGTCCATTTTATCTTAGCACCTTATTTTTGTAATGTGCTCATTGTGTATACAATTTACGTTATTATTAGCATTCCTTTTGCTTTCTTTTGTTAGAGCTGGAAGGTAGTGGTCTAAAACCCCCACGGTGACCAGCCGGCTAGGGCACCGTCACTTACCTATTTCTTATTCCATGCGGTAAAATTTTTGCAAAGGAAGGTATTAAGTAGAGGAAAAACAAGTTATACTTACGCCTTACAAGTGAACGTAAATGTACAAAGGGGATAATGAATGAATAGTATACGAAAGAGGTTGAATTGATTGGTTAAATAGGAAAAAGGTTCTTGAAGAAAAAGGACAAATAAAGCCCATTTTTTACCTACTTACACCAGCGATAACTCGAAAAACAACGGTGTATATACAATGTGTGTATATGGGAACATTTAATGCAGGCTTTTCTAGTTACACAGAGCATAAAACTTTTTTATTACATAAAATTGTAAAGAAGATACAGTAGTTGAAAATATTTACGAAATAAGCTATAGAACAATAGGAGACAATAAGAAACAAAAGTTACACGAAAACTCATGCAAATTTATGTTAGTTTCGAAAGCTATTTGTTCGTTAACTGAGATACATTTCCTGTTACTTGTTGATTTGCAAACATAATGCGTATTGTCTGTTTTGCAAATCAGATTCTCACTGACCAGCATCGTCGCTTTGTGTCAAACACCATCGAAACAATGGCCATCCGTCGTCCATGACATGTTTTAATTGTTATTTATAATGCATTCTTGTTTCATTCATGCATTTACGCGATCACCCGATACTTACGTTTCTATTGTGTAATTAAAAGTGCATAAGGGAAGTAAAAATCGGAACGAATACCTGATCCTATGAACACCACTGCATGTGACAAATAGACATACTGCTTCGAAGACTTTGACGCCCGAATATCAAATATAATCTTCAAAATTAATTGAGATTTCTTTTATAGTGACTGTAATTCTAGTTAAATTAAATAAGTCTATAAAAATGTAATGTAAAGAGCATAAGGAAAAGGAGTGAATAAAAAAAGTGTAATGAGAAAAAATCGACGAGTCCGTAGCCTGAATCTTTAGCGAAATACCTCTGCCTCGTTTTTAGATTAAGCGTAATTTAAGAACAGAAGATCATAGGTGAACTAAACATACTACTGGATGCACGTTATTCCCTGATTCCGAATATATACTCAATATTGCAAAAACGACAAATGTGCCCATTTCTTTGAACGGCAGAATAGTGGAAAGCAATAAATTATAGAATCGAGCTCCTTGTTAAGTAAAAATTATTAACTGAGACCGTTTTCTCTGTAATTAAAGGGAGACTCTGTAAGAGTTGGCTCTTCATAAAGGGATTGAAACATGTATTTCAAGACCGATAATACAACAATAATTATATTTCGGGCATCGGTAACCATTTAACCATCAGATGACCAAAGAGACATTTAAAGAAGACAAAAATACTGATCGTTTCCTCGACATCATTCAAATACTCCTAAAAAGACGTAATTATCATGAACTAGTGGGCGTCCAGAGGTCCACATTCGACCATAGTTCATTGAATTTTTAAAGTTTGAACTTTATTGGGGTTCTTTTATCAGTGGCATCGACTTCAAATATATAATTAGGTAGTTCAAATATCAATATTTTTTATTTAATTCGGTTAATTTAATAATTAAGTTATTTTGTTGGTTTTAGTGCCTTATTAGTTTTCTACATCGAAGGCGGTTTATTTTTTTGTGTAAAAAAAATATTTCCCCATTTTTAGTGTTCATAAATATATCTGGTTTGTAATGGGTATAATAAGTTGGTTCCAATTTCACGAAAATACGTAGACTAGAAGTGGGTGAAAATCAAATAAATGATATTTCACCCCCTTAGGGGTTAAATATTTTCTTCAAATTTATGGGATCACTGCTGAATATAACTAATTCAAATAAAAAAAGAAAGAATCATTAAAATCGGTTCATAATTTGCGGAGATATCGATTAATATACATAAAAAAAATACACACAACCGAACGTAGTGACCTCCTCCTTTTTCGAAGTCGGTTAAAAAATACATACAGTCGAGCATAGCAACCTCCTTCGCCACCGTTTTTGAAGTCCTTTATTGACAGATGTCAAAATATGTTGTGTAAAATTGAAGCAGTAGTGTGAGTAATGCATATTTTAATTAATTTAATGTACTTCTAATGCATTTTATATAAAATAAATAGCTTTCTGCACTTCTCCTCCATATAAACTTTAACTATGCCAAGTTTCACGTTCATCTGTTCGCGCATTTCTCTCAAAAAGGGATACAGAGTTTCGGCTTCACGTATTAGTTATCATGAATAACCAAATAGATATCAATTTCAGAAAATTTTCAGCAATTTATGTATATAGAAGAGAAATTAATTTACTAGTGAGCATTTTTTTAGAGCACGGCGTAGTGAGGCCTGTACTAGATGGAAAACACAGTGAAATCTAAAACTATAGGCAACTACCAAGAGATTAAGCACTGTCTTACTAGCCTATATTTATCTTCAAATTGAGCTCTAAGGAACTCATGTTACAAGGAAACAACACACAGGTACGAAGACGGTTTCAGAGCTTTGCCGTAAAACAAAGACAAAACAGAACGAAGTTTTTACTATAAAATATAACAGTGGTTAGATAAAATAAAATTCAATATTGAAACTAATGCGTTTCTTATTGATTAAGAAAAAAGTTATCAAAATGTACAGTAATGACAATCAATTTTTTGGCAAATTGAAAGCGTTCGCGGGTTCTATTACGGTATTTACTTAAAAAAATAGATTATTTTTCCTATTTTGGTGGTTTTTAGATAGACGTTCAGCTGAGGTTATTCACACTGGTTTATTTTATCTTATACGTATAGAGGCATAAAGTAAAGGTGGATTCGTAGTTTACAATTTGTACATACCTGTGTAGATTGTGGTTCAAAACCATACTTTCTTTGGCATTATCAGGACTGTAACCTGAAACATTAAAAACGCATATTTAGAAATTTTGTCCAGTCACTCCTACAAATATTGCTGATAGACAACGTTAATTAAAGCCTCCGATAATATGTAGAACTTGACTTAACATTTTATTATTTCAACCCTTGATTTTATAGAAGACAGTTATTAAAAAAGATCTAATTATGTTCAGGTAACCTTTTTTTTGAACTGACTACGCTATTGACCTGGCAAGGTCTTAACAGCTTCACCGGACTACTGAGGCGAGCGCTTAAGGCACTCAGCCGATTTTATTTGACAACTAGCTCAAGGGTGCACGGCACACCTCGGCTTGGGCTGTTGCCTGACTCATGCAATTCGCGACCTATCTGAGCTGTTTCAGGTAACCTTATTCACCAACAAAGTTCCGTAACATAAAGTTATCAAATGAATAAGTTTCATTTTATTTTTGGGAAAGATAATTAGGTATAGAAAATATTTTAAAAAATACGGCCTGTCGAAAAGTCACACGATAGAAGTGAAACTTTTGTCTTACAAAGAAACATTTTAATTAAAAAAATATTTGTACAACAAAAAACCAACGTCACGCGGTGTTCTCCCCCGATTAACCTTCCAAGTACTGACCGCGCCCGAAGATGCCTAACTTTGGCGTACGGACAAGAACCGGTGTTTTCAACACAATACCCGACACAGTGTCATACAAAAAGCTTGCCTATCAGAATTTCATAGCCCTCCCATAAAAAGTTTGACTTCAGAATACTAAGTAAAAATAAGTTTTAATTAAATGTATTGTATTTAGTGTTAATAAGTTTGATTGACTCACTTATACATATACTATAATAAAAAGAGTAAGAGAGGGACAACAAAAGTTTTATGGAGTTGTATAACGCTGTCCCTGACGTCACGATTTATACCATTCAACTTCCACTGCAAGCCGCGTTAAGAAGTTACGATCCACAAACCCTACTTTTGAAATATGTAGCACTGTTTAAAAAAACCGACCTGAAATGTAAGAAACTGTCCCCTAAGTTAATACCAAATCCTTTAAGATCAAGTAATATATGTGAATTTATTACAGTAGCTATTTCTTACCGTTTACTTCCTACTTTTTATATTCAAATTGTTTTATGCTTTTCATTAATTTTTAAAAGAATTATTATCTTGTATGAAGTCGTGATCGATTTTAAACATTTTAATAAAATAACGACAGAGACATTTCAAAAGATGTACAGCAAAGCCAGGACAGATAAACAAGTATGAACGTGTTAATAATAAACAATAAAAATAAATAACTTTTTGATCTTAGTCACCTTAACATTTTCAATACATATTACTTGGTTTTCAAATCTGCGGTCATGTCGCGCAGGATGTTCGTCTAACAGTTTAACAGCAATGGCATCTAATAACATTAGAAAATGTTATAATTACGAACTAGAGTAAATTATTTCCAACTTTTATGATGACAATTATAGATAAAAAATGCTAAAGAGCTAGTTTCTTTAATTAGGTTTTTACACATGAAATTGGTGTTTTGTCGAACTGGCCACTTTGATCTCAAATAACTAAATGGTTAATAATTCTAAATTCAAATTTATTTCAAATTTAGATTTTGTTTCGAATTGAGTGATTAGAGGAATGGCAAGGGCGTGCTATCGTGTGTATACATTATAAGAGCACGAGTGTATAATTATACGAGCCATTCGGAGCCTCTTTTCACCCCCGCGACTTCGTACGCGTGGAATAGTTATTTGGGCTAAGACGCAGCGGAATCTCTCACAAGGAAAAAAAGCCCTGATTTTAAAACATTTTTCATTGTTGCTCCGCCCCTATTGGTCTTAGCGTGATGATATAGTAGCCTATGACAATCACAAATAACGTGGCTTTATATTGGTAAAAGAATTTTCAAAATCGGTTCAGTAGTTCCCGAGATTACCCCTTACAACGTCACAAACGTCACAAACTTTACCTCTTTATAATATTAGTATAGAATATTAGGTCGACTATAGAATTTATTTCGTTATTAACCGAGATTTAGTATTGTATACCATTTGGTATTGATTTTATTATGAATAACTAACTACTAATAATTTCTATACAAAAAGTAATGATATCCTATCAAAAACCTAAATGAGAGCCAATTTCAATATTATGATATATGTCTTGGTTGTTGACTTCTACGGCAACAGAAGTGAGATCTAAATGGGTGCCAAGTTCAATGGTCAGTCCTGAAATTGAAATTGGTCAGTATTTCAAGCTGTTTGTACACTTTTGTGTGTATGAAGAAAAAATGATAAAAAACTAAGGACTCATGAACCGTGACAAAAAAACACTATGAGATATTCATGAACGCCAAAGAGTTTTTGCTGTATTAATGCCGGCTGGTCCGATCGTTTAAATTTTAATGTCGTCGCATATTCATCACGGCACGACAACCCGGTAGCTACCTACTAATTTATGTCCACGTTTCAAACAACTCCATTAAATTCTAACTTCGTGTTACAATGCTAAGAATTAAACTCAGTTTTAGCTAAACAAAGATTTATTCCTTTCACACCGTTTTGAGATGAGATTTGCTTCTTTCGCTTTTGGAAGCTACTGTTTTATATATATATACTAAAGGCCCCGGCGGACGTTGTTCTGCCTTGATAATAAAATAAAAACCTAAAAGTCAACCGCAGCGCCACCTACCGGGTCCAATAACCAAACACATTCTCAGATCCGCTGGAATACGCACACAAAATTTCATCAAAATCGTGCAAAGTGGTCCACACTTTTAGAAGTTTTTTTTTTATGTCATAGGTGGCAATCGAACAGGTGGGTCACCTGATGTTAAGTGATCACCACCGTCCATGGACACTAACAACACCAGAGGAGTTGCTAGTGCGTTGCCACCCTTTGGGGGGAAGGGTTAGGAGAGGGAGTGGGAGAGGAGAGGGAAGGTGGGTCTCCGGCGCTCTCACTGACTGAGCGAAACGCAATAGTGCAAGCACTGTTACTTCACGTCGGTTTTCTATGAGAGGGTGGTACTACCCCGGGCGAGCCGACCCATTCATGCTGAAACCAGTAATAGTTTCAGGAGTTCAGTGACATACACATACAGTAGAAATTGATATATAAAGGAGATATATTTTAATATTATAGGGGGAAAACTAACAGGTGGGTCGCTTGATGGTAAGTGATTACTACCGTCCATAGACACTAGTAACACCACGAAGTCGCAAGTGTATTGCCGGCCTTTTTAAGAAGTGTAGGCTCGTTTCTTAAATGTTTGTAACTTGTGGTGTAATGAGGTGTAATGGTTTGGAAACGCCGCGGCTGGGAGTCGATTCCACTGGTTCGAAGTACGAGGGCGAAATGACCTTGAGAACCTTACGGCAGAACACCTCCACCCATAGAGGTGATGTAGATGAATTTATACTGTCCCCCCGACTTTGTCGACGTAAATTTTTTTTCAATATATTGTCCGCGTAATGTTCGCATTCAGTGTAACAAAGAAAAGAAGAAAGAAGCAGTCTTCATTAGTTTATTATATCTCTTTTTCCAAAATAAAAATAACTTATGTTAGGCCTGGTAAAATCAGATATTTGCAAAAATCTGTCCAAATGTTCCGAAGATTTAAGAAACAGACAAACGTTATAAAAAAAATGGGTTTTTGTCATATGTATACGGTATATACTTACATATCCATTTAGTAAAACTATTATTTTGACATTACAGACACTTAAATTTTATTTATTTGTATAATGACCGACCCAGTCTCTGTACTGGTGCAATGAATGTATTTTTGTTGCGTACTAAACATCCAATCATTGTAAGTTCCGTCACATCACATAATTTTTATGCGCATAACTTAAAATCTGCAATATCTTCGAAGCTATAAATTAAAACTATATTCTATGTATATAAGAATTCCTAAAAACAATTAATATATTTAAATGAATAGGAGTTAATGATGTATTGGACAAAATAGCTGCGCAAATAACTCATTAATTTAATGATGGTTTGCGGGGTGGTAAGGTTTTACAGCCTGACTGGGTCGCAACCACCATGCGAAGGGGCATGTATATGGCGAAAAAGCCCGTCATAGTGATTCGCTTTTGAGCGTCGCGTTTCGGGATCAGCCTGTGCATATCCAGCTTTTCCAGGCCGGCATGACAGCGGCGACCGGCGATGGATAGTGTGTCACTCGGTGGTCGCCATTGTTTTTGGATTGTACTGTGCTTACCATCAGGCACAGTACAGTCATTTTGCCGTGCTACTATAAAAAAAAATGATACAGGAAAAGAGTAAAAGAGGTTAAGTGGCTTATGCTTAGGAGATAGACATAGCCATTGCAACTTTTCTATATAATTGCGTCAGCAATATAAGCGCCAGGAAAATATTATACTACTAGATTATAGAAAAAAAAATCATTAAAACAGTTCATAATTGACGGAGATATCGGTTAACATACATTAAAAAAATACATACAACCAAACGTAGTAACCTCCTCCTTTTTCGAAGTCGGTTAAAAAACATCGACGTTCCTCTGTTTTTTTATGAATACGATATGCGTATGTTATACCTATTAAATATATATATATATTTTTTTTCTCGAACTGACTACGCTATTGACCTGGTAGGGTCTTCACAGCTTCAGGCCGACGAGGGGAGACGACTGGTTTTGTACCCAGTAGTCTCTCTATAGTAGGACGAAGCCTGGCGTTCATTCGCCAGGCTGCCGCAGGGGCGGTTTCTCAGATAGACAGCAGGTTCGATCCCTGGCCGCCCCTACAATGAGGCGGACGGTACACCGTGGGGTTTTAGTCCGTGCGAGTCGGACATAACCCACTCTCTCTCCCCCGAGAGGGTGGCGTATCCATAAAGCATTTCCCCACGTAAATAAAAAAAAGGGTCTTCACAGCTTCACCGGACTACAAAAAAATTATCACCGTGTTTCGAACCGTCGGCTCCGGCGAAACATATAAAGTCCAGTACGTTATAACTGAGCTACGGCTACACATATATATATATATATAGAACCGTATCAATATTAGTAACGTACTTTATAAAAGTAAAGGAACACTGACTTCGTGTAAGAATTATAGATATGAAAGATAGATATAAGATATTTGCAGAAAATGTTTCAAGGTTCTTTGTTAGTTTTTGTGTGCCGGTTACATTATACATTGATTTGTAAAAAACAAGCGCGGTTCACTTAGTTGCTCAATACGGCATTTTTTAAAGTTAACCACTAAATATCAAGATTTCTCTTTTCCATTATTGTAGGTGCATGCGCTTTTAACAGCGTCGATTTATTGTAATCCCAATTAAATTCTTATGAAATCATTTTATATTTAGCATTTATAAAACTAACTTTAACAATACTTTTATTTATCTGTTCACTCAAGTTGCGAAACATATATATTGTTTTTTTTTTCCCACAATCATCCTAGTAGTGAGCGGATCACATATGTGGCAGGAATGTGAGGCACAATGGCAGTAGAGTGGAGATCCAGAATTGGTCACAGAAGCAATGATGGCTCAATTCGTAGGTGGTAGAGCCATGTTGAAGCTATTACTGGTATCAGCATGAATGGGTCGGTTCGCCCCGGGTAGTACCATCCTCTTACAGAAAACCGACGTGAAGTAACAGTGCTTGCATTGTTGCGTTTTGTTTCGTCAGTAAGAGCGCCGGAGGCCCACTTCCCCTCTCCCCTCCCTTGCCTCCCCACTTCCCCCCTCCCCCAAACACAGGCTGGCAACGCACTTGCGACTCCCCTGGTGTTGCAAGTGTCTATGGACGGTGGCGATCACTTAACATCAGGTGACCAACATGTTCGTTTGCCTCCTATAGCATAAAAATAAAATATATATATTAGCGTGTTTAGACAACGTATTTAGACAACGTGTTGATCGATGTAGGTTCAGATCCTTGCGAATAAGCTGGGTCTTTCGATGAAGGATCATGATAGGACTTTCTCTAAGCCCGCCTGATTAGTTAACCTCAAGATAAAAATCTGTTACCTTGCATTTATAGGTGGGTTCCGGCAACTACAATTAATAGCCAGTCCTTCCAACTCCCTTTTGCATGTTTACCGACCTATATCACATCGACATTTAACATAAAGTGAGATTGTTATTGATGAGATCTATAAAGTACAAAAAAGTCCGCCGATTAACTGACGATATAATAAAGAATCGGGAGGAACTTGGACAGAAGACTGCCTTGTATAGATAGAAGAGCCCTATACTCTACAATGTATGGGAACAGACTAAAGACGAGAGTAAAAATATATTTTAATATCTCTTTTTGATTAATTAATAACTATCTATATTGTAAGCAGTTATATTGCCGTGTTGTCGTCAAGGTCGAGTGGTTTAACCAACGGAATATCGATTGGATATCCGCAGATTCGAATTTTCTCGCGCACCAATGGTTTTTTACTACAATGGTACGATTTGGCCAAAAATGGTAAACACGCTAAATCTATAGAGGAACGGGGTCTTAAATGCAGTTGCCGAAACACACAAACATGTGTGTGGCGACAGACTCTCAACGTCAGAGTGGTGTAGCTAACTAGACGGATTTAGAAAAAGCCTTACTACAACGCTATGGTGTCATTACGATACCTAAGATATATTCCCGTGCTATCATATAAATTATTAATATATTACGGCGTAGTAATGATAATTCACGCCACGGGCTGGCGTGGTCATTCTGACCTTATCTTCCATCGGTAAGAGACCTTTGGCGCAGTAGTGAGACTCTTACGGGTTCTCATTATTATTATATTATTTTCTATATAAAGAAATGTCGTACAATATAATGTTTAGGATCCTTAGGAAGTTCGACTTTATTGTGTAAATTTTTATGTCACTGTAAGGAAATGGCGTCAACTAATGTGCGCTTTAACCGTTAAAAAGCTAAAGTTTTAAGCAAAAAAAAAACATTTTATAATAAACTGCATTTGTCATGTTACAAAAATGTAGACCATATGCGGAAGATGTGAGACGTTTAAAAAGAAAGCGAGAAAATCATATGTCTCACTCTTTTCCAATACCCGGAGGCAAACGTGACACTGCTCTCACTCTACCCGACACTGTGTTAAACCTCATCAGTTTGCGTCACACAAAAAAGTGAGATCAGAATCTCAATACCCTCCCATAAGAGGGTATAACTTCAATATGATTCTATGCGTTTATCTTTGGAGCTTAACAACCCTATTTGAGAACTGGACCAATATCTAGGCCTACCGTGTTTTCTTATGCCATATTGTCATTTACATCAGATACTATTATGTTCATACGTCTATATAAATTTATAAAACAAAACCTGAATGCACAAAAATGACACATCGGAAAGTTCAATAGCGATGGCTATCTATTTGCCACCCCACATCGTTTTATCTAAACCAACAGTGACTGATCGACGAAAAGATTCCGTCAGAGACATTCTATTATGGCTGATATTCCACTTATCTATACAAATAGACGAAATTGAGATTTCAACTTGTTATGTTAAAATAACAGCTTTTTACTAAACGGATGTGAATGCATATAGGTTATAACAAAAAAAGAAACAATTTTTTGAACCTGGACCTGTTGGACCGATTTTGATGTGACCTTCACTGACAACTGATGTTAGGTTATAAGGGGTAACTTACGCTACTTTTATTTAAAAAAAAATCAACAGACGGTTAAGGAAAACATCGTGGGGAAACATAAACCTGAGAAATATTCTTGTAGTACTACTGAATGTTGTTAAAACATAGAACTATGGATTTCTCAGAGCTTAAAGTCACCAATTCGTCGTGGGCTCAGGCAGACGATTATGCCCATACTCTCCTTCGCGAAGAGGCTTATGGC
Organism: Antheraea pernyi; assembly: GCA_015888305.1. Lineage (NCBI taxonomy): Eukaryota > Metazoa > Arthropoda > Insecta > Lepidoptera > Saturniidae > Antheraea > Antheraea pernyi. The sequence goes on from MU158922.1 coordinate 275,773, forward strand.
CCGCCAGTAGTACTCTTACAGGTTGAAGATGATGATTATAAATGCGAAAGTGAGTTTTGTCACATGCTTGTTACTCTTTCACGCCTTAACTACACAACCGATCATTATTAAATTTTGTGTGGACAAACAGCGAGAGAGAAGACAAGAGAAACAGCGAACAAAATGAATCAATTAAAAACCCCCTTTTTAATTGTTGTTAGGTACCGTTGAAGTTTATAATACTTTAAATTTATACATCTTACGTCACGCAACTTATGAATCGTTCCCAAAGCCTTTGTAATACTTTATTAACCCCTCCCGTCCCTTTAATATGTGACATAGTTTATGGATAGCGCCTAACCAACGATCATAAGAAGTTAAGATATAATAGTACTAAAGATCTGCGATTTCCATAACAGCTGCTATCGCGATATAGTGTTACTGAAAATTTTCAATCACTAGTTGAACAACACAACACAGCTCACCACATACGTGCACACATAGACACAGTACACATATGGTGGAAGGGTTTTTATTTTCTCCCTTATTTTTGGGTTAGTTTAGATTAGCATAATTCTCAGACACAAAAGACACATTTGAATTCGTGAGGCTCACATGCCGGTACACATGTGTGTCGCGGGAATTCTTATATGTATGAATAGCTGGCTTAGTTCAGCTTAGACAGATTTGCGAAGTTGCATTCAATGTAACAGGCCAAGCCGAGGTTCGGCCACTCCGGCCCGCTTGATCTAGTCGCCAAGCGGCGGAGTACCTTAAGCGCTTGCCTTAGTCCGGTGAAGCTGTGAAGGCTTGTCAGGCCATTAGTATAGTCAGTTCGAGAAAAAAAAAATCTTTTTATAATATATAGACTAATAGACTAATAAATCCACATCATCGGTAAATGAAAACAATGAATACTCTAGATCCGATTCTCAAATAGTCCATAACTCTAATAGAAATGTTATACATTTGAAACAGTATAAACGAGAAAACGATCAGCTACGACCGCAGAGAGCTAATAAAAGGCTCACATTGCACTAGGAACGGGAAACGGAGCAGACACCTGAAAATAAAGTTCGACGAACTCACGTTCGACTTGCTAGTTAACAAGCCGCTCAGCGTAAACAAACAGATAACATACCCACGACGCTAAGTTATAGAGTACCTTTGATTTCATTTTGTTTAATACGGGAATTTTAACGCTACTGTATAGTGATGAGGATCGTTTCCTTCGATAGTCGATGTATCGACAGATCATAAATATCGATATAAGTAGATTTAAACTTTACATATTCGTAACATTAACAATCTGTAGGTGAATACGACTAAGATATACATATACTATCGACCGACACAACTTCGTTGGATCTAAATTTATATAACTAACGATTTATTCAGTGCACGGTGAGACAGCTCTCAATGGAAGAATTATTTGAAATTTCTTTGACACTTATCATTATATATTTACCAATTTGCACAAAATCTTTATATTTTTTATAGTCTATGTGTTATTCTAATAACGTAATTATAGTTTCGTCACGTTCACGTTCAAAAGTTCGTCCATCCTCACAGACATTTATAATATTTAACCGACTTCGAAAAAGAAGGAGGTTACTACGTTCGGTTGTATGTTTTTTTTTTTGTAAGTATTTTAATCGATATCTCCGTCAATTATGAACCGATTTTAATGACTCTTTTTTTATTTGAATTGGTTATATTCAGAGGTGGTCCCACATAAATTTGAATTGACTTCTAATGTATTATTAGGTAGCGCAAATATCAATATTTTTTATTTAATTTAATAATTCAGTTATTCTACGCTTTTTAGTGCCTTATTAGTTTTTCACATCGAAGGCGGTTGATTTTTTTTTGTAGAAAATTGTTTACGATTAGAATTATACTTGATCGGTGAAGATGCCACATAATGCAAAGCCATCGTATTATATATAAAATAAGTAATTACTAAAAACATAAACCCACACAGGAAATTCTGCCATATAAACAATTAAGTATATTCCCATTTACCCGAGTGTGTAAAAGGAGAGTAATTATTTTTCGGATATATGCCTTGATTATTATTTATTATTATTTTTCTTTCATACAAACGTTGTCCTGATAAAATTACAAATACAATAAAAAAAGAGTTAACCAAATAGGTACATCGATTTTAGGATTTGAAGGATTTTATTTATATCGATTCTGTAACTTGTCAAATTTTAATTACCTTTAATTTAGTGATATATCATCATTTCCAAAAGCTTTTTAATTTATGATGTATTCTAATGAAAATTTTCCCATCAGTACGTTTTGCTACCTACTACTTTTATAGCTTATGTTATGTTTATTACCCGTTTTTATTTCAGATACGTCATCATTTATATCATTCTCAAAAGCTTTTTTATTTATGATACCAAAAATGTACTATCGATATTCACGTTTTTAAGATCCAATTTTCTCATCTCTACTTTTTGCCACCTATTACTTTTGTTAGTGTTTATTACCTATTTTTATTGTGAGTACCCTATTATATGTCTATACTCTTGATATTTGTGAATAGATTTTAACGTCGTAACACATTGTTATTACCCATGTAATGATTTTTACGCTATTTTTGATGATGAGTAATGGTGATAATAATATTACTAGTATGATTAAGAATGAGCAGGATTGAGACTTTTACTTAGCACGCGTTAAGCGCGAAATGATAATTTTATTATGTTCAAAATCAAAATATCCTTTATTCAATTTAGGCCCTGAGAAGGCGCTTATGAACGTCAAAGCTACTACCGGTTCGGAAAACAGCCCAGTCATCGAGAAGAACCGGCAAGAAACTCGATCTGGTTTATTTTTTCATGTCATATATTTTTAATATAACATAATATAATATAACATAAATATTTACATTCGTTATTAGTGGTTGCACAGAGAGGGGCGTCATTTCCAGACGCCACAATCGTTCACGTATTGATCCACCCTAAATAGCCTTTAGATACTAAAACCCGCTTGACATAGTTCTTGAACTCACTATAAGGCAAATCGGTAATGTGTTTTGGGACTTTATTATAAAACCTAACACTATTACCTAAAAAACTGTTGTCGAGATAAATGTTACTATAGTTATATAGAAACGCAATGTACTTAATAAATGTGATTTATCATATATTTCTTTAAACGAAATATAATGACCTATCAAAAATAGCATTTCGAAATAATTAAGAAATATACGAATCGAGTTATAAAAAAAAAATCAATTGTTTAACCAATGAAATACATTTTTTTTATACTACGACGGTAGCAAACAAGCATGCGGGCCGCCTGATGAAAAGCGGTCACCGCAGCCTATGGACGCCTGTAACACCAGAAGCGTTACATGCGCGTTGCCGACCCTTAAGTAACCTATTTATTTTCCCCTTGAAGCACCCCATACTGTAGTCTCTAGGAAAAACTAAAAAAGCTCATTCCACAACCGGATCTCTCGTGGAAGGAAACCCCTTTGGAACCGGACCGTCCGAGACCATTTCGGTTCCAATGTATGGGGATGAATTCCCTGCCGATGACGACGATTTTATGTACTAACTTTGTTATCGTTTACAAAAATGACACACAATTTTTTTTTCTCTTTATTTTTATTGAGGGTTTGTTCAAAGAGAACACGCCAACCTCATCCATACTACAAACAATCACAAATTACAAAATAACTTTCAGATATACATCTTAAAAAATACTAATAAGAAGCTAAATTGAAAAACAATATTACAATCACATTCTTGCCCTTATACCGACGTCCATTATATTATAGATTAATTTGGCTTCTTTCGATGTTGGGCGTGACAATATTTCATTACATACACCTATATTATAAGTATTCTTAAATACCTGTCTTCTTTGGGATTCGTTCCGGACACATTCCATTATAATATGATACACGGACACACAATTATATTCGACCTATACTGTGATAGGTTATTTATTTCCATTTTTACTAAAAATCGGTATTCTTAGTATTCGGATTTTATAATACTTTATAATAGTAGCAAATTTCACATTCTTTCAATTTTAAAGAATAAAATTATTTCTCAAATTCAGTTTGTATTATTTGCCATATAATGTATACGTAGTGTATGTAAAAACCAACGTATATGTAGTAATACAGTCCTCGTCCTATCATTGGCTGCTCTGAATATAGCCGTAAATACAAAACAAAGTTAAAATATTTATATGGGGATCTAAAATTGGCATTTATTTATCCTTAAATTGTCTCTAACTTATATATATATTCATAGCAGTCAAAAAATTTGGCGCGAACTGTACTTATATTTGTACATCAGTCTATTAAGTTCCTTGGACCGTGACAATTGAGCGATTGTTAAGTAAATATGAAGCTAAATCTAATAACATAATCACGTGGCAGATACCACAAACACTATCAAATATCTACCTACACGCGCTTCGATGATCTAATGCTCTTGTCAGTTCCACATCCTTTTAGATCGTATTCCTTGAAACCGTAGAAGTGTACATTACTATCGAACAAAAACTCATTGATCACTCACGTATTAATATATAATATAACCTATGATTGAACAAATTAGTAATTTAAGAATTAAATCAATTTTAGGCACACCGCTCCGAAGATAGTTACGCTGAACACAAATTTAGGTGTAAATGTGTATATGTTATATGTATTGTTGGAAATAACTGAAAATGTCGGGTAGTTATATTTCGTCGGCCCATATAAAGGGCGGCGCTTGCCGTGTTGACTCACTCTTTCGGTGGCCGTCATATCGTGCGTTAGGTCTGTCCGAACTCGCGTTGGTTATTTAACGAGTGATTAATTGTTCAAATTTATTCTTAACAGTTTATATCTAAATTGGCCAGTTCTCTGTTTTTACTAATCGATAATTGTTTTGAAAAATTGCTAACAGTATATCTAACATTTCTTCTTCATTATTATTTTCTTATTTATTTACTACATAGAATAAAACAAAGTCCCCTACCGCGTCTGTCTGTCTGTTGGCGATAAACTCAAAAACTACTGAACGGATTTTCATTCGGCTTTCACCAGTGGATAAAGTGATTAATGAGGAACGTTTTAGTATATAATTTGTGAAATATGTCTTTATAATCAGGACGGGATAACGTCTGTCGGTCTGAGTAGTATAAAATAGTTAAAGATTTTTTATTTATTTATCATAGGTGGCAAACGAATAGACGGGTCACCTAATGTTAAGGTCACTTGATGTTAAACGATCACCACCGTCCATAGACACTAGCAACAATAAGTGCGTTGCCAGCCTGTGTTTGCGGGGAAGGGGATTCGGGATGGGAGGCAGGGGGCGAAGGGGGAAGGGAGGAGGGCCTCCGGCACTCTCACTGATCGAACGAAACGCAACAATGCAAGCACTGTTACTTCACATGGTTGTTTCTGTGGGTCGGGTGGTAGTACCCCGGACGAGCCGACCCATTCATGCTGAAACCAGTAATAGCTTCAGCGTAGCTCTACCATCTTCAAACCACTTTTGTTTTCTACATATTAAACTTTTATGTGTATGCCCGAAATTAGGATTATATTTAGAGCAGTCAAAAAGACCTACGAGGGCGTTTTGTATGTGGTTTTTATTTTGAAACGCCATGAATATTTAATAAACTTACCCTACGGCTATTCGGTATATTTTAAACTTTATTTAACTGTATCAATTAATTTCAAACTTTAGGTCCTTACTTGGTCGTGTAAATTCGACCATAAGTAACTCATGGTTTTTTTACGTGTTTACTTCTATATAACAAAGTCTGTGTATATATAAAAAAGAAATCAAGTTGACAAAGAGAAAAGAAAATGTTTTTTTTTTTCGAACCGACTACGCTATTGACCATGCAAGGTCTTAACAGCTTCACCGGACTACTAAGGCGAGCGCTTAAGGCCAAGTGGCCGATTTTATTTTGACAACTAGCTCAAGGGTGCACGGCACACCTCGGCTTTGGCTGTTGCCTGATAAATGCAATTCGCGACCTATGTGAGCTAACCTAAACTAAGCTAACTATATACTCATATATGTATATAGCATACATATCTCAACAACTCTTATATATGTATCGTATCGGATAAGCTGATACTTCTTCAGTGAATAGTGTGAGGAATGTTTGATACTGGATTTATCCGAGTCATCTAATACCAAAAAATATTTGTCAATTAAACCGCGACATTAAGAAAAAATAACAATCAAAGTCTACTCTTGTCAATGTATCATATAGAGAGACTCGCAATAAAAATAAATTAATGCAATAAAACAAAATAATTGCCCGACGAATGTCGCACAGTGGTACGAATCAATCTAGATTGTTTGTCGCGCCAACAATGCAACAAGGACGCGGTCTGTGTGAGTCGTTTCTTTGTGCACTAACAACATTCATTGAATAAACTTTTAAATTTATTTCTCAGAAAACAGTAAAATATTAATACTGTTCCCAGTAAACGCATGTTTGCAATCTTCTATCGATATAATCTATTACTAATATATAAAGCTGAAGAGTTTGTTTGTTTCTTTTGGTTGAACGCGCTAATCTCAGCAACTACCTATCCGATTTGAAAAGTTTTTTCAGTGTTATATAGCTCATTTATTGAGGACGACTGTAGGCTATATATCATCACGGTAAGATAAGTATAAAGTATTGAATAAGTTCACTGTCGTTCATGATGCACGATTGTGTTTAGCATTCTTAATTAACACAAAAGACGTGTATTTAAACACATGAGAGAGATATGCATGTTCTTAGCTCACGAGACCAAAGCGAAGTAAATATAGGAATATTTACCAAATATTTTTATATAACTACTTCAAAATATTATCATGTTTTAGTTCTATATACTTACTTTTTTTTAAAACAAGACAAAGTGACGACAGTGTGTCTGAAAATAAACACAGAACAATTTAAAAAATCGAGACACTTCAAAGATTGTCGAGAGAAAAGAAAACACAAAACTGTGTACTTTTCTAATTTTTAAATAAATTATAGTACAAGGGGTCAAGAAATTCATCACTGGTCGCCTGTCACGCTGAACTGCATATATATCTTTTTACGCTTGAAAGACCTCCATGGTATAAAACGGAGGGAAAACGCGTTACCCGGGAGACTGACCCTAAGCTTCACGGTTCCCAGAAACTACTAACTTTGTGTAAGGGGTGTCAAATAACATCTAAGACTTGAGACATCCAAGCCAACGTCACATGCACGTGGTGCACCCTGCTGAATAACGAACGAAGCAATGGCGAAATCGGGGTGGTAGGGTTTTACAGCCTGACTGGGTCGCAACCACCATTTATATGGTGAAAAATCCCGTCATAGTGATTCGGGATCAGCCTGTGCATATCTAGCCTTTCGCAGGCCGGCATGACAGCGGCGACCGGCAATGAATCGTGTGTCACTCGGTGGTCGTCGTTGTTTTTGGATTGTGCTGTACTTACCATCAGGCACAGTGCAGTCACTTTGCCGTGCTACAATAAAAACAAAAAAAATTCAAGCCGGAATGGATTATTTTATGAAATATTAGTAAAAATGTCGATACAAATATTGAAAAAAGTTAAGTGAAGGACGTATTCGTAACAAAATAAACGAAAGTCACATTGAACGTTTAATCGTCCTATTATCGGTAACTATTAGTTTCTATGTAGTTTTTGTCAACCATTCACTTAAATATAAACTATTATAAGATCAATCAAATGCACATTAATTCAAATTAATGCGTCATCATCGTATCAGCTTGTAAGAAACCAACTGCAGGGTCATAGGCCTCTTCCCGACGGAATGTATGGGCATAATTACCACCCCAGCCCTTGACCTATTAGCGATTTCAAAATTCGAGAAATCCGCAGTTATATGCTTTTTTTTATATTGTAGCATGGCTAAATGACTGCACTATGCCTGATGGTAAGCACAGTATAATCCGAAAACAATGGCGACCACCGAGTGACACACTATCCATCGCTGGTCCCCGCTATCGTGCCGGCCTGCGAAAAGCTGGATATGCACAGGCTGATCCCGAAACGCGACCCGCAGAAGCGAATCACTATGACGGGTTTTTTCGCCATATACATACCCAGTCAGGCTGTAAAACCCTACCCTACCATCGCCATTGCCTCGTTCGTTATTCAGCAGGGTGCACCACGTGAAGATGAGGTTGGCTTGGGTGTCTCAAGTCTTATGATGTTATTCGACACCCCTTACACCCCAAATGTTTTCCCACAAACGATGGCACTACAAGAATATTTCTCTGGTTCAGAATTTCTCACGATGTTCTCCGTTACCGTCAACTGATAGTGTTACTCATTTAAATCAGTATGTGTATGCGAATTTTGAAAAATTCGTTGATACTTGCCGGGTTTCGAACTTGCGGGCATCAAATTGACGCTTCATCGATCAAACCTCTTAGATACTCATAAACAACAAATGTTACTGTTGTAACAAAAATTACAGTCTTACTATTACTGATGGTGGTAGAGCCACGCTGAAACTATTATTGGTTTCATCATGAAGGGGGGGGCTCGCCCGGGGTAGTACCACCCTCTCATAGAAAACCGACGTGAAGTAACAGTGCTTGCATTGTTGCGTTTCGTTCGGTCAGTGAGAGCGCCGGAGACCCTATCTCCCCTCCCCTCTCCTCTCCTTTTCCCTCCCCTAACCCTTCCCTCCGAAAGATGGCAACGCACTTATGACTCCTCTGGGGTGGTTAGTGTGCATGGATGGTGGTGATTACTTAACAGCAGGTGACCCACCTGTTCGTTTGCCACCTATGACATAAAAAAAAAAAAAAATTACTTCCAATTACATTTTTCAAAGAAATCAGGCAACACTGTCGATCAGGGATGGGCACCAGGCGGTGATAAAACACAATGACTGCTTTACTGTCCCTGCGTGTTTGATGTACTTCCGTCACACTGTTTTACTAGCCTCCGAGACCATATAAAGTATTTGATTGCTTTTCCGCACACCCAATAGTTTATGGCAGTTAAGTGATACCAGATTGTAAACTGTAACTAGGTTTTTATTCATTCCTTTTTTAAATTCACCATCTTATTGCAATGGTAAATGAGGTCACTAAAGATATACATCATTAGAAAAACCAATAATGTAATGCATTAGTCCTAGGCAATCTAAAACATATGAATACTTTTTTAGCGTCAGACGATTGTTGATACCGCCGCCAGTTTCACAGTAGCAACCATCTCGGCAAGAACGAAGAAGTTCGAAAGCTCTTATTTTTGTCGTACTGTGAAGATGTGGAATCGTCTCCTAGCTAGTGTGTTCCCTTCCTCTTATGATATGGGGTCCTTCAAACGAGGCGTGATGAAGCACTTTTGCAGGCTGGCATGATAGCGATGACTGTCATTGCTATTTAACACTGACAGTCGCCGTCATTTATAGACTGTACTGTACTTTCCATTAGGTACAGTGCAGTCATTTTGCTGAGCCAGTTTAAAAAAAAATGTTTGAATAAACAAGTATTATGCAACAACTAATACAACGTGTAAGGAATAACTCTCTACGTTGCTCAAAGTCATGACATAATAAACGATTATTGACAAATCACAATATGACACAGAATAGTAGAATAATTGACACCAGTTTGTAACAATGTTTTTTGTCAAAAAAAACGTAATTCACTATTTATATATAGTTGTTATTGTAATCTATAGAACTCAACTCTACGTTACTTTAATTTATGGTAATATATATTATATATGTATATCTTTAACACAAATTTATTTTTTATGGTACGTTTACGTCTTCATCACCACGCCACAAACATAAATGCCCTAAAACAATTAAACATAATTGTATATACATTTACGCTGGAAGTAAAGATTACAGATTTCGGATATAAAAAGCATCTGATATATCAGTGAATTTAAATTGGCACTACTATGGCAAAAGTGTCATTTTGTTCACAGACTATTAACTTCTGTTCGAACCTTTTTGGTAAATTACCGCCATTTTGTTCGTTCTTGCAATCCCTATTCTGTGGATTTTTCCGGACACGTTTTGAGTGGAATGCATATACAATTGACATTCCTTATCTCTATGTTCTACAAGTGACATATATAAAAATATAACCAATATATGTAATTCACTAGATTTTATAATCTCAATAAAAATTTACGAAATGGTAAAAAGTTGTTTTTTTCATTTCCACGTCAAACTAACTTCTTTTTTTCACAAAAATCCTATGACAAGGTACAAATCATCAGCAGTTCCTTAGTTTATAATGTAAAAAATGGCACAGTACTTTAAATACTCTCTCTGAGCCGTGAATGATTACCAAAAAGCATAGAATATACTTTCGTATCTATTATTAATTTATGAAGCTGTTTTTTTTTTCAAAAATTATGTTAGCTTGATTATTAATGCAGGACAGGTATCCTGAGGTGGTTAAAAACTCCTTAGAGAGTTGTAATAAGGAGAACCTTTTTTTGACACGGAAACTGTAATAAAATACCACTTTTGTAAATTTATCTTTTGTACGTAACTGCAATCTTGTAGATAATTACTGTAACTGGCGAGTAAGCAATTATATTACAAGTGGCTTGTGATAATTTCAATGTTTGAACAAGACGGTGGCTCCCTTGTTAGAGCTATCTAGGAAGTTTTTGTGCCACCTTACAATTTATGCTCCATGGTCCACTTGACCTGTGCACAATAAGCGAATTATATTAAATAAAATACAATCAATACTACAAAGTATAGAATAAAATAACACAAGATTTTGAATCCATACCTATACTAATATTATAAAGCTGAAGACTTTGTTTGCTTGAACGCGCTGATATAAAGAACTTACTGGTCTGATTTGAAAAATATTTCAGTGTTAGATAGCTCATTTATCGAGTAAGGCTTTATATCACCATGCTAAGATAAATAGAAGTGGAGCACCAATGAAGAATATTGGGGTTAACGTACTATTTAAAAATGTTTTTACCTGCTACGTATACGAAGACGCGAGATAAAGTTAGCGTTAGAAGTGTAGTTTCCATGCGGACGAAGTCACAAACGCTAGTAAAATAAAAAAATCTACTACATGACAAAGATCTCGTCAAAACCTCAATTAACCATTTGATAATAACGGTAATGATATCTTCTAAGCAGTAAAAAATAACCTCTCGTTCAATCCCTACACTAAAACTTTTGTTTAAAATATATATAAGTAAGTTATACATAATGAAGCAGAAAGGCGAGAGTACTGTCTAACTGTAGTTAAGGATTTACGTTGCGTTGGGGTCTGTAACGGCATTTTGTCTTCACCTTTGTCGGATGAAGCCAGGATGCTGTACAGGTTAGCCAATGTTGCTATCAATAGTAGGTAAACTGCGATTATATGTGTGTAGTATCTATTATATATGCCTTCCCATAAGGGTGGAATGGTCGCTTTGTGACCAAACACTTAAAAAAAAAGGAATAAAAAAAAGTTATACAATGATAAAACCATGTTTAATGTTAACATAACATTGCTGGTATTGTGTAGCTCATAATAAAAACACCAAAGTTTGGTCTAATATTTTTTTTAGAACATTCGATTAGAGTTCACAAGTACGTGGGACTTTGCCCCATGAGAATACGAACTTCAATAGCTGGATAATCATTAAAAAAACTACCACGCAATTATCACTGCGGAAGATTCTACGAAGTGGATTGGATTTGTTGAATGCTTTATTAGTGAACCGATGGAACAAAGATTAACTTTAAAGTCAATATATGTTATTCCTTTCTATCCACTATTTAGAAATGATTGCTTGTGCTGAGACTAAGACCTTTTCACCACATGCAACACTTGTCTCTCTTGTTTTTTGTATTTATTTATATTCTTGTAAGTACGTGTTGTATGCATTGAATAAATATATCTTTCTTTCTTTCTTCTTTCAATTAAGTTTTTGTTAAATAAATATTTTCAGTAATCGAATGCAATATTTATCTTTTGCTTTATTTAGTTAATTCTTTGAGAATTCTTGTTATTCATTTTATTTTTGGCAACCAATCTACTAGATTATTATTGCCATTGTCGAATAGGTAATACCTATTACCAAGTATCTTATGATAATATCAATGTTCTGACAAAATGGTGGCCCCTTGTAAGAACTTTCCGGGAGTTTTTGTGGTATCTTAGAATCCTTGAACAATAGTATTATTATCCATCCTTAATAATCCACAATAACCGAACTATATTACGTAAAATGCCACCAATATTACATAATATAGAGTCAAAGAACACAAGATTATGAATACAATGTAAATGCCACTAAATAGCTGATTAAAATCCCGCCAAAAACACACTTTGAGAGTTATTTTGTTAAATTTCAAATAGAACACGGTTTGTCTATTGTTTATCTATTTTACAGGTTATGTTCATAAAACCATTAAATCTTATAACGCTGCTTGTAAAGAAGTTGTTGTTTGCCGGTAATTTCTAGAACTTATAGTACAATTGGAAAAACATTTTCCTGTATATGAAGATTCTTAATCATTGACTCATAAAAACCCAAGACACAGTTTCGAATAAAAGTAGTGTTCAAAACCTTACCGCAAAAACTCCCCAATATACATACGTGGTTATAATTACACGATAAACTTATGATTTTGCAAATTCGACTTTATCTGAATGATTTAAAGTAGTTTTTACAAGAACGCATGCGACGCGAGAATGTTTGAAATGAGTGCATAATCCAAAATTACGCATTCATTTCTGTGTGCCGGCTGTGAGACGTTATGTGTGCATCTTGGGTTTTTGTATATGAATGTTCTTTATGAATTATATTTCTTTTTTATATCATAGGAGGCAAACGAACATTTGGGTCACCTGATGTTAAGTGATCACCACCGTCCATAGACTCTAGTAACACCAGAAGAGTCGCAAGTGCGTTGCCAGCCTGTGTTTGGTAGAAGAGGGAGTGGGGAAGAGGGGAGGGGGAGGGAAGTTGGGTTTCCGGAGCTCGCACTGACCGAACGAAATGCAACAATGTAAGCAATATTACTACACATAACTCTGAGGGAATACTGTACCGGGTAACCCATTCCACAATGTCAGCGTACGCGCAATGAAAGTTCTGAAGAACCTTACAGTTGTTGCTGTTTTATTGGAACGAAGTTCCTTACGGCAGGCTTGGGGGAGATAGGGATTTTGCTGCGCGACCGAACTGAAAAAAATGTGATAGTAAAACCGTAAGAAAAAGTGCGTGGAATAAAACCGTTAAATGCGACGTGCGCAGGAGCGACAGTCGTATACACAAGCGAGTAGTGTATAATACCTTTCTCTTTCTCCTTCTTTCTTTCGAATTCTCGGTGAAATTAATCGTTGAATTAATTTAATTAATCGGTGAATTATAATATCGGTTAATCGGTAATTTAATTAATTTATTTTATTTTTTTGCAAATTGTGTCGATTCTACATTACCCGAAGGAACTTCGTTCCTACCTGGTGTCCCACGACACCACATCTTTTTTTTATGCTTTAGAGTGTGTGGATGATCTACCAGACAGCGTCGTTCGTCGTCGTCAGTAATTTTTTCATCACATCACGACTTACGATATTTTCTAAAGTTTATTAGATTTATTCTCAAGTTTACTATATTTATATTTTATTAAAGGAGTTAAAACGCCAAGTCATGTGGACAAAAACGGCCGCGCATATAACGCTAGTTACGATTATAAGAAACACAAACAAGTTCCATTCGAAGCCCATTCGCTAATTTAATTACCCGAGATATGCGGCAGTGACCTAATCACCGCTTCAATTGTACCTAATTGGTCTCGTTTAGATTATAATCTTAGCATGGCAGTCATTTCACCTTGTGCCACCTTGGAACTGAATACTAAAGCTTTTTATTTGCAACTGCATTGTTTAATATCTTAATAATATAAGATAATTAAACATAAGAGAAAAAACATAACCACCATACCGCTAACCCCATTTCTTAATTTTTTTATGTCATGGGAGACAAAAGAACAAGCGGGTACACCTGATTCACCTGACGTTAAGTGATCACCGTCGTCCTTAGACACTAGTAACACCAGAGGAGTCGCAAGCGCGTTGCTAGCCTGCATGTGGGGGGAGGGGGAGGGAGATAAGAGGAGGGGAGGAGTCAGAGAATAGAAAGGGTGCCTTCGGTGCTCGCACTGACCGTATGAAACGCAAAAATGGAAGCACTATTACTTCACGTCGGTTTTCTGTGGGTCGGGTGGTAGTACCCCGGACGACCCGACCCATTCATGCTGAAGCCGGTATTAGATTCGGCGTGGCTCTACCACCTACCATAAGAAACACCACATACCATAAAGACCTACATATGGGGTGTAAGGGGTGTCGAATAACATCATAAGACTTGAGACACCCAAGTCAACCTCACCTGCACGTGGTGCACCCTGCTTAATAACGAACGAGGCAATGGCGATAGCGTGGTGGTAAGGATTTACAGCCCGACTGGGTCGCAACCACCATGTATATGGCGAAAAAGCTCGTCATAATGATTCGCTTCTGCGGGTCGCGTTTCGGGATCAACCTGTGCATATCCAGCTTTTTGCAGGCCGGCATGACAATGGCGATGTTTTTGGATTGTACTGTGCATACCATCGGGCATAGTGCAGTCATTTTGCCGTGCTACAATTTAAAAAAAAACATTGCTGCACGCATAGAGGTTATAAAATGTAGTAAATGTAGTTTCTTAAAACTAATAATTTTACGCAAATATTTAGTAAAGCTGTCGTACTAATCTTCTTTACAGTTAAAGAGCGAGTATCAAAAATGTATAACCAAAAAAAATTGATTGAATCGAATCGTTGTAGTCGTTTTTGCATGATACGGATACAGTAGCAGACATCTGCTTATTTATTTATATAGATTCTATTCTCATTTTAGATTAGTAAATTAAATTAAATTGGATATAGATAAAAGACTAAGCTCTGAAACTAGATTTAACTTTTAATACAAAATAGAACACGCAAAATACTGAATCTAAAACACCAAATTTTTATATAGGATTTCCGATTGAACAACGTAGATAAGCACATCGAAGTTTTGAAAAAAAAATGTATTTTAGATAATATGGATTTGAAAATAGCATGATTCTTGAGATATCGCTCACAGAAACCTATAGGACATACAGCTAGTTCAGCCAGCATAGGAAACTCTTTTGTTTTTTGTTCCACTGATTTGCCTCTGTTGCCTGGTCTTCACAGATTCAACGGACTTCATAGGCAAAAGATTAATGTGCTCAATCGTATAACAAACTGAATAGTGCCAAGTTGCCGAACTTTAACTTAGACAATAGCTTGAATACAACATCACCAGTCTATCTAAGCTAGCTAAACGAATCATACATTTATGCGTTATCGATTCTGCCACTAAAATAACGACAGAAAACGATCAGTACACCACTGACACTACAAGCAGTGCGTGTACGTGTTCATGATCTCGTAACCACAGATCACGCCGCCGTTGTCTGGCGGTAAATTTTGCTGCCGCACATTCGCCGTGACGCCCCTCGGCGGCGGTTCAAGACCAAGTTCGATCTCCCGCATAAGAGCCCTCAGGCACACTGCTAGCGCGATACAGTGACACTCACGTTTTTATTCACTAACTTAACACACATAATACAAATCACCTTCGCATACGTGCACACACACAGGGTTCGGCCACTTTGGCATCCATGAGCTTCTTCCCAAGCAGCTGAGCGCCATAAGCGCTCACACCATTAAACCTGTGAAGCTGTGAAGGCCCATTCGGCCAATAGCGTATAGTTCGAATGTATGATGATGAAAATGTCAGCATGTCACATATGTAACAGCATGTATGTCTCACTCTAATTGTAGTTTATTGGGGTGTAAGGGTTGTCGAATAACATCATAAGAATTGAGACACCCAAGTCAACCTCACCTGCACGTGGTGCACCCTGCTGAATAACAAACGAGGCAATGGCAAAAGCGGGGTGGTAAGGTTTTACGGCCTGACTGTGTCGCAACCACCATGTATATTGCGGCGGAATGGCTCCATAGTGATTCGCTTCTGCGGGGCGCGTTTCGGGATCAGCCTGTGCATATCCAGCTTTTCGCAGGCCGGCATGATAGCGGCGACCAACGATGGATAGTGTGTCACTCGGTGGTCGCCATTGTTTTTGGATTGTACTGTACTTACCATCAGGCATAGTGCAGTCATTTTACCGTGCTACAATAAAAAATCGATTGACAAATTGTGTTTCCGAACACACAATCATACGATAAATGTCAGTAAAACCCAATGGGCCATTTGACAGTTTATGTTATGGATAACTTTGTTGGGTCAATAACTATTGGTAGTTTAACCGAGCATCCCAGAAATCGAGCATAACACGTACATGTATTACGAATCTGTTATTCTCTTCGTTTTATAATAGCGAATGGTGTTTCATAAATCCTAAGTAAATACGGTCCGAATACAAAGTTGACGTTAGCAATACAACTAAACAGTACTAACATAAATTATTGTAACTATCAGGCGTGATCTTTGTAACTTTGATGATTATAATTTTACAATAAAATTGTTATCTTTACAAATGCTAGTCGTTTCTCCCAATTATTTATACGTGACATTTTATCTCTTAGTTCAAATGAAACTCTTCTCTGAACTATCAGTATCAGTTTCGGCCCTAATGTTATCAGTTTGCTGTTTGACGAGACTTCCGATGTTTAACTTAGTTTGGTAATGTTTCCTTTTATTGTAAATTTGCTCGTACGAGCGACTTTTGGGTGAAGTAAGCCACTGCGTCGTGTTAAGATTTGGAGTCCTTATTCTAATTCTTAGTGTATTCTTCTTTGACTTAATATTAGATTCAAATGTTAGGAATAACCTATAAAATATATTGTTTTAGCTCTCGTTTATTTATTTAAGGATAGCTAGTAATCAATACAATATAAATAATGTAACATTACGTAGGAGCAATCTATAGGCACATGGGCCCATGTGGTAGACTTTGTAGGCCTACAAAATCTACCACAGTATGCGCTATATGGTAGACAATTTCAATAAAACATCACAAAGGTATATAGAATATAAACTAAAATAAGCTAGAAATCTCATAGAGTTTCATTACACCATGAAAATACTCAATAAAGAGAATCAAAAACACAAAAATCAAAACAAAATGATACTAAAGGTATAATTTGTTAAGAACTAACATTGATATCTCTCAACAACAATAATTTCTTTTTCCTGAAGATGTCCAACGAGTCACCAAAATGACTAATCTAATATCAGTTCCTATTTTTTTGTCCGGAGTACTCAGCATAGATACAGGTGCATTTAGCCCTCTTGTTCCACCTATGTAGGGCCAGCATGACATAGCTACCTTTATGCTGTGAACCTATATCTGATTTACTATTTTACAACCGGCAGCCTACATATCGTCAACGCTCACTGGGATCTTGTTCGTATTTGCCTGTCGACAGCTAAACAGTCACAATCATCACCTTTAAGACCTTCCACCACTGTCTTACATATATTTACCTTAGATATATGTATATAGAAATTCTTTAGTAAAAGTTTTATTACCAAAAGATACATTTAGAACACAATGTAACGTCAACAAATTCTCCTTGGTCCTTCATTTCACCAATACTAACATTCTATTTTTTAATAATGAGACAAGTACATTAGTATCCTTTTTTAATATTGTCATGAGCGTAAATATATATAATATATCATCTTTTTTTTTTTTTTTCTCGAACTGACTACGCTATTGACCTGGCAAGGTCTTCACAGCTTCACCGGACTACTAAGGTTGGCGCTTAAGGCACACAACCGATTTTGGTTTTGGGTAACATACACAAGGGTGCACGCACACCTATAATATATCATCATCATAAATCTTACCCTTATCCCACCTAAGTAAGGTCACAACATGTTTTCTTTTTCCACTCTCACCTATGAAATGTCATCTAAGTATTCACACCTTTTATATTCACATATCGTTTTTCACACAATCCATCTGAAGATAGCTTTTTCGGTGTTCCTCTACTTCTATATCCATCCACCATAATACTGAAAAATTGTATAGTTACGTGGTTTTCATCTCTCCTCATAACATGCTCATACCATGCTAACCTATCACTTGCTACTTATTAGATGCTAACTCATTAAACTATTACCTATTTATTATAGCATATTTAATTATTTCTCAAAAATACAATAAGATACTTGTTAAAAGGCTATACAAATCACCTAATGAGCTACAATATCGACAACAACAAATAAATTATTAAAACATTGGGCAAATGATTTTTATTTACGTAGATGAGCTAGTATCATTATATTAATACGTGAAGCCTAAATTTTGTATCCCTTTTTAACGGAATTGGCCGAACGGATGAACGTGAAATTTGGCATAGTTAAAGTTTATATGGAGGAGAAGTGCAGAAAGCTATTTATTTTATATAAAATGCATTAGAAGTACATTAAATTAATTAAAATATGCATTACTCACATGTACACATGTAAATAAAAAAGACATTTTGACATCTGTCAATAAAGAAATTCAAAAAAGGTTGTGAAGGAGGTTGCTATGCTCGACTGTATGTATTATTTTACTCTTACGTTTCAATTACCCTTTTTCATTCTACATTCTACAATGATATTATAACATAATACCCTTTGACAAAAGAACCCTAATAAAATTCAAACTTTAAAAAATCAATGAACTATGGTCGAATGTCGACCTCTGGGCGCCCACTAGTTAGATATTATTCTATGTATTAAGTTTAGATATTAACAGTAATATTATTCGAACTTGTTTTATTGCTTAGTCTATGAAAAAAACGTAATAAAATATGTAAATTGTATAGAAAAATGTGTAAATTGTAGGTTACTTTTTGAGGTGTCGGGTTATCACCCAATAAAAAAGCATATCAGGAGACATAACACGTTGTCTGTAAACATTGATAGACCTATTATCTTTTAAACGTTGTATTTCGTTTATAATATACATAATTTGTAATACCTATAGTTTACTTTTCATTTAAAACATAAAATATCGTTAATTTACCTATTAATTTTATATCGATAATGAATTATGAATAACACTAAGAATGCTGTATAATAATATTAAACTTATGTACATATTTAAGCTATAAAATTATTTAACGTGGGGGTTATCAGCTAAATGTATATTGGATTATTTAGGACTAGATGTGCTCGCGACTTGTAGGTGTTAGAGCCACGCTGTAGGTGGTAGAGCCACGCTGAAGCTATTATTGGATTCAGCACGAATGGGTCGGCTCGCCCGGGGTAATACCACCCTCTCATAGAAAACCGACGTGAAGTAACAGTGCTTGCATTGTTGCGTTTCGTTAGGTCAGTGAAAGCGCCGGATGCCCACCTCCCCTCTCCTCTCCCACCTCCTTCCCTTTCCCCCAAATATAGGCTGGCAACGCACTTACGACTCCCCTGGTGTTGTTAGTGACTATGGACGGTAGTGACACTTAACATCAGATGACCTACCTTCGTTTGCCTGACATAAAAAAAGACTTTATCCGCGTGAAAGCTTATGTAAAATAAACAGCGCGTAATAAAGTCATCTGAATGTATTAAGTCCTTTCGGTTATTTACTTTCCTCTCGTACTTAAGTCGCGTCGTTATTAAAAGTACAATAACTTTTTATAGACCGAACCGATTTTAATGAAACGAAGACTAAATATTACCCGATGATATGCTTTATGCTTTTCTTGAGGTTTTATAATGAATGCCGTATTTTAGCAGTGATGAGTGTTGATACAAGCAGACAGACAGACATTTGTAAAATTGATTGAAATATATTTTATTACTTAGTCCTAGACATTTGGACCGTTTTTTTATAGAAAAATCTAAAACGTGCATTCTTATTATATGTATAGATGATTAATTCAAAACACTGATCGACTTTTTCTATCCATTTCGCTATAACTCGCTACTACATGGCGCTAGACTCTTATTAGATTCTAGATTCGAGACGCTAGATTCTTTTATTATTGAATTTTAAATTATATTTTAATACGAGCCGCGAACGGAATAATATAAGAACCCCTAAGTGTAGATAATTATCCGTAAATAAAATGTGCGGTTAATTTAACATTTAAGATCGCAGTCACGTTTCGACGGTTAATTTAAATTAACTTTTTTCTCGTCGAATCGATCGCTTTATCCACGGTCCCGTTTAATAATGAACTGTTTCAGTTAATTGGAAACAATGTACAAACTACGGAGGCAGAGACGAGCAGTAATGCAGTTTGTTGGTTTAATACCGAATTATAACTCGTTTAGTGATGTGAAACAGTCGGAGCATGACTAATTTTATTCTGGAATGTTCTCTTTGGAATTTTTATTTGTTGATTCTTTATTTAATACTATGTATAAATAGATACAAAATAATACAGTTACAATACCAAATAATGCAGTTAATATTACCATATGTATATATATATTTTTATACCATAGACGGCTAACGAACAGGTGGGTCACATGATGTTAAACGATCACCACCGTCAATAGACACTTGCAACACCACGGGAGTTTGTGTGCGTTGCCAGCCTGTGTTTGGGGGGATGGGGGATGGGAGGTGGTCCTGCGGCGTTCTCATTAACCGAACAAAACGCAATTACGCTACAATGCAAGTAAATAAAAAATTTTTCAAAAAAAAAATAAACCGCCTTCGATGTGAAACACAAATTGGGCACTAAAAAGCGAAAAATAACTGAATTATTAAATTAACCAAATTAAATAAAAACTATTTATATTCGCGCTACCGAATAATATATTTGAAGTCGATGCCAACCTAAATTTCTATCATCTACATACAAAGTTTTCGTCCACTCTCGTGTCCCATGATGTATATCTGTATAGTATATATACATATTTTATTACTTGCAACAAATTTGAAATTTAGGTTGGCATCGACTTCTAATATATTATTCGGTAGCGCGAATATAAATAGTTTTTATTTAATTTGGTTAATTTAATAATTCAGTTATTTTTCGCTTTTTAGTGCCCAATTTGTGTTTCACATCGAAGGCGGTTTATTTTTTTTTTGAAAAATTTTTTATTTACTTGCATTGTAGCGTAATTGCGTTTTGTTCGGTTACAAATTGGGCACTAAAAAGCGAAAAATAACTGAATTATTAAATTAACCAAATTAAATAAAAACTATTTATATTCGCGCTACCGAATAATATATTTGAAGTCGATGCCAACCTAAATTCATATCATCTACATACAAAGTTTTCGTCCACTCTCGTGTCCCATGATGTATATCTGTATAGTATATATACATATTTTATTACTTGCAACAAATTTGAAATTTAGGTTGGCATCGACTTCTAATATATTATTCGGTAGCGCGATTATCAATATT
>MU158922.1:303301-318028 GCA_015888305.1 Antheraea pernyi
GTGCGAGTCGGACATAACCCACCCTCTCCCCCGGGAGGGTGGCGTATCCATAAGGGATTTCCCCACGTTAAAAAAAAGATAGGTCGCGACCAGTCGTAGCCCGGGGGCCCCCGTGGAAGGAGGTGGAGCGCCTGGCCACGATGGCCACTTTGCGGGGCTCGGAACGCGAATTGCTGGTGGGGCTGCGGCATTCGGCCGGTTACTCCCCAATGTTGGGGGGCCGGGTGCCGGGTGCGCCCACTCTACATGGGAGTCGTGCGGGCGATGGGTGCCTACGGGGCAGCAGTCTAGGCCGATACCCTCAGTAACGCCAACGTGCGTGCGCTCCGCAATGCGCAGCGCACAGTGACACTGAGGGCAATCCGGGCGTACCGGACGGTGTCCTCAGCGGCGGCCTTCGTGCTAGCCGCCAATGAGGGAGGAAGTTGTGGAAAGGTGGAGGCGGGACCTGGTGGACGCGCGGTACGGTCGATACAAGATCGACGCCGTCCGCCCGGTCCTGCCGGATTGGTATAGTAGAGGATGGGGCTCCCTGACGTTCCGTCTGGTGCAGATCCTGACCGGGCACGGTTGCTTCGGTTGGTACCTGCACCGGATAGTACGCAGGGAGCCGACCGCCGTATGCCATCAGTGCGGCGTTGACCCGAACACCGCGCAGCACACTCTATCTGAGTGTGCTGCGTGGGAGGAGCAGCGTCGCACGTTGGCTGCGGCGGTGGGACAAGATCTCTCGCTGCCGAGCGTAGTTGCGGCCATGCTCGGTAGCGAGGATGTGTGGAATGTTGTGGCCTCCTTCTGCGAGGAGGTCGTCTCGCAGAAGGAGGCGGCGGAGAGGGTCCGTGAGCAAGACCCTCAAAGTGGCCGTCTCCGCCAACGGGGGACGGGCAGGAGGAGGCGGCAGTTTGACCGCCTCCTCCCATTGTAACCGGACCAGGGAAGATGGGTCGGGGGGCCCCCCTTCCCATTGCACAGGTCCGGCGGACGGAGGAGATGGCCGGTGTGTACACGGCTGTCTCCTAACAAGACGGGGCCCGGCGGCGACCCTTTTGCTGCTGGGCCAACCGCTGGGGTGGCACGATGAAGTCTATAGAGATCTCGTGCCGCCCCAACTATAGCGGAAGACGTACACCGTGGGGTTTTAGTCCGTGCGAGTCGGACATAACTCACCCTCTCCCCCGGGAGGGTGGCGTATCCATAAGGGATTTCCCCACGTAAAAAAAAAAAGGTGCTTAAATTTTTTTCTCTGTAGGTACATAAAATATACTATTAACATAAAAACGAAGCAGACGAAGTCTCGGGTAGCTGTAGTCACCCTCTCCCCCGGGAGGGTGGCGTATCCATAAGGGATTTCCCCACGTAAAAAAAAAAAGGTGCTTAAATTTTTTTCTCTGTAGGTACATAAAATATACTATTAACATAAAAACGAAGCAGACGAAGTCTCGGGTAGCTGTAGTAATAACATAAACGCGTTCACCATGAAAAACCTACAAGTGTACCAACTGTTACAATAAACTTTTTTTTTCGATCTGACTACGCTATTGGCCTGAAGGACCTTCAGACCTTCACCGGACTAAAACCAGTGGGTAAGGCCCGTCGCCACTTGGCAACAAGGTCAAAGGTGCCAGAGTGACCGAACCTCGGCTTGGGCTGTTGCCTTGGATACAACTTCGCGTTTCTGACTAAGCTGAACTAAGCTAACTACTCATAAATATAAGAATTCCTGTGACACACATGTGTACCGGTATGTGAGCTTCACGAATTCAAACGTTTATTTTGTGTATGACAATTAGGCCAATCTAGACTAACCCTGTTCGAAAAAATAAGGGAAAGGGAAACCTTTATAATGAACGATTATATATACTAGTGGGAGCCCAGTGGTCGACATTCGACCATAGTAAATATTATAATAATATTTGTATGTTATAATATCATTGTTGAATGTAGAATGAAAAAGGGTATTTGGAACGTAAGAGTAAAATAATACATACAGTCGAGCATAGCAACCTCCTTCACAACCTTTTTTGAAATCCTTTATCGACAGATGTCAAAATGTCTTTTTTATTTACATGTGTGTATGTGTTGTGTAAAATTGAAGCATTAGTGTGAGTAATGCATATTTTAATTAATTTAATGTACTTCTAATGCATTTTATATAAAATAAATAGGTTTCTGCACTTCTCCTCCATATAAACTTAACTATGCCAAGTTTCACGTTCATCCGTTCGCCCGTTAAAAAGGGATACAAATTTTAGGCTTCACGTACTAATATATAGATATGCTATAGAGTATAAATAAAATTACCTTGATATAGTGTTATTGGATTCATGTTCTTTATTCAATAGAATATTATTTTTATTTATAGTGGCTGCAAACTTCAATATCTTTTGTTGTTATACAATGTACTTGGGCGACCGTGCTTCGCTCTGTTGGTTAACACAATAATTGAGGTATTATTACTATTCGATGTAAATCGTACGTATTCCTATTAGAATGATGTCATATGGCGCCATATTACATAAAATTCAGGTACCAATCCCATTTTTTAACAATTGGTAATAATATAAGTACCACAAAAAATTACAAGATGGCGCTAAATGAAATTAAATGATTCGTTATAAAAAATGTTTTTTTCTATGTAAAATCTCGTTCTTTTTTTCGGGAAAGAAACGTATATAGATAAATTTAAAAAGAACACCTTATCTTTATATATAAATTTCTTTTTTTTTCTTTTTTTTTTTCTTTTTTCGAACTGACTACGCTATTGACCAAGCAAGGTCTTAACAGCTTCACCGGACTACTAAGGCGAGCGCTTAAGGCACTCAGCCGATTTTACTTTGACAACTAGCTCAAGGGTGCGCGGCACACCTCGGCTTTGGCTGTTGCCTGATACAAGCGATTCGCGACCTATCTGAGCTAACCTAAGCTAAGCTAACTATTCATACATATATGACTTGTTGAAACATATATGTGTACCAAGCATACATACCTCAACAACCCTTATATATATTTCGTATCGGATAATATTCTAAACTATTTCAGTTTGATAAGGAAAAAAAATAAAACCCTTCCACCTGCATGTGTAAGCGTGTATGCGTGCACGTGTGTGGAGGTGATATGTGTAATGTTGTCGCAGTGATGTAAGATTTTGTGTCACTGTATCGCGCGAGCAGCGTACTCAAGGGCTCCACGCCGAGGGAACGGACCTAGGCTTGAGCTGCTGCCGAGGGGGGCCTAGTCTGGTGTGCGGGAGCGAAATTTACCCCCAGACCACGGCGGCGTGATCTGTGGTTACGCGGGCGTGGGCGTGAGCACGCTCTGTTTAGAGAGACAGGCTGGTACTGATCGTTCACTGCCGTTATTTCATCGGGAGGGTCGGTAAAAATATGTCGCGGACGTCTTTTACTACGCGCAGCGTTTGGTACGGGTTCGTATTTTACGGCGGATACCACTAACGGACTGGGATGATTCGCGGCTTTTTCAAAATAACTAATCGTAAGTGATTTTACGTACGCCCAGATAGAAGGCATCTCTAGGTCCCTATGTAGATCAACTCTCCGGACGTATATAAATTTCTTCTGTACGTGTGTATGTCACTGAAGTGCTCCTAAACGGCTGGACAGATTATGATGAAATTTTGGGTTCCAGTGGATCCGAGAATAGTTTAGATTCACAATTGGACCCGATAGGTAGCGCTGGGGTTGGTTTTTAAGATTTTTTAAAATTATCAAAGCAGGACAACGTCCGCAGGGACCGATAGTCTATATATAAATTTTGACCGAAATCTTTAAAGCTATTTCCGAGATACACGAAATATATTTATATTTATATACATATACATACATATATATAATATGAACACAAGAATTACTTGTTTATATTATATTCATAAACACATATAAAAACAGAAAACAAAAAGAATAAATGGAAAAACATTTTTTTTAATATTAATTATATATCTTTATTTTTTTTCAATTACAAACACAACATTTACTAAAATAATCGTTATCGTAAAATACGAATCGATACGCGCGACCGATGATTTTAGTCGATGTCGTATTATTTTTAATTTTACGGTCATAACTAATCGTCGGTCGATGAACTCTTGGTTCTGCACGTTATAATGTCGGTACCTTGGCCAATAGTGTTTTACGGTGGATGTCGGTCGGTTAGCGTGTGACGTCACGGGATGAAACTGTAATGTTGTGGTCACGGAGCAATTGTGGTCGTACATTACAAACGGATAATTTTAAACCGGGTTGTTTTTATTTTAAAATACATTTTTGAATACTTCTTATGGGAGGGCGTTGAATTTTTGATCAGCAGCCTTTTTGTGTGAAGACAAATGGTAAATGTACATACTGCGTAGAGTAGAATGATAAAAACACCGGTTCTCGTCCGATTACGGGGGTTAAGCAAAGTCGGGCGCGGTCAGTACGTGGATAGGTGATCGCCTGAGAACTTTTCACGACTTTAATTTTTTATTGAATTTTTTTGAATGAAAATGTTTCCCTGTAACACAAAGGTTTCGTTTCTATCCTGTGTCTTTACGACACCCTCTGTGTTTTTTTTAATATAGTTAACCTTTACTGGTAATGTGTTAAAATATATTTTCTTATAAATACATAATCTACACCTATAAATGTTATAAAATAAAGTCAGTGTTCGTGTCTGTCTGTGTGTTCCCTTAGTTGTTCTGAAGTACGTAACAAAATTTGATATGATTTTAACTATCGTTTAATTTTTTTTAAGTGATACTTCTTTTGTCGCTTTATGGAAAGAGGACTCTCAAGTAAATTTTTAGGACGCGTGCGCACACCGTCACGAAGAACCGACACCCTGAAGTTAGCTATAGTCAACATTTTGTTACTTTGTATTTGTTGTTTGTATTTCTTTGTATTAAAACTTTCAATGTATTAAATACCTTTTTTCTATTGTTAGTGTCGATTTTTCTACAAACGTAGAATAAGGTGAATGATAAAAATTTTGAAAAGATTTTTATCTTATTACGCCAAAGAAGTATAACTTCTAACGCGTGTACATAAGTACACACACGCTTTTTTTTAATCGATACAGATTTATATGTACAACAGAAAAATCCCACATGGTATATGTTTATCTCTTAAGGATAATCCACAGTAACCATTTTTATTATCGGACGTATTATTACAAAGTAATTGGTTATTTGCGACGCTATCATAACCTATGTAATACTAACCTTTATACAATTATACAATTTAACTTTTATTCATTATTGTAATTTAATCTATAAAAATGCTGCTACAAATATAACTAGGAACATTATTAATTCCAACACCTCTCTGTTTTGTAGGTTATGTCTATTTAAGCATAATATGGTACTACTGTTGTTGATCCATTATAATAAATTAATTAAATAAATGATAAAGAATAAAATAACAAAATGAACACATATGCAACATAAATCTAAATATATACAAACACATATAGATTGACCTATGAGAATAACAGTATAAACGTATTTAAACTATTCAACAGATTTTAATATATATATATATATATATTATTGGAAATACCAGAAGTAAATAGAATTCTAAAATAAATCCCACTTCCGATATTAAAATACCAGAAATCGATTTATATAAAAAATAACACAATTACATATCTCTATACGAAAACTCACATCAACAATTAAATCACAAAGTACAATAAACCACAAAAACACAGAAAAATAGAAATAACAATGTACATTGGAAAGAACTCACGCAATACAACAACAATCACGCAATACAGGTTGTATTGTGTTTTGTGTTGTTTGTAGTACGAAGAGTGCTAACAATATATATCATAGTACAGAAAATCCGAAAAATTCAAAGATTTGTAACGCAATGTCGTAACAAACATACTTTTGTAGGCTTAAATCGCAAACGCTGGCTAAACCTTATGAGATAGATTAAATTAATGTACTACGGAATTGTATATCTTAAATATTATTATTAATCACTCCACACTGCCCCATATTAGTATCTACATTGCACCCGTGCGAAGCTGGGACGGGTCGCTAATTATACCTAAACTGTAAAATCACAAATAACGTCTCCTTAAATAAATTGGACTTTTATAGAATGCTGAATATTACCATCGGTTATATGGAATTTAGTAAACTGGTAATTCCATTACAAAGGTCTTTAACAAGCACACTACAAAATTATCATATAAGGCAAACAAAAAATAACAATAAGTTAATAACAGGGACTTGAAGACGTTCCCATGGTCGATTCACACGCGCCGTCATACCCCGTGAGCAATAGTATTATAATAGACATAAATAGCCTCAGACAGGGATCGGCGTCCTTTGACCCCGCTTCAACTTCATTACGTAAGGAGCAATGAGATTTTATTTTTTATTTTTTCGCCCTTCATACATTCCACATTCCGTATCAACACTTAACGTATATAACGAGATCATAAAACCATAATAAAGAAACAAACGAGACTATAATAAGGGCGGAATTAATTAAAAAAAAACTTAGTACTTTTCTTTAAAAACCAGTTAAGTTACTGCGCAATGTGGTATTTAACTTTCTTTATTATATATTCATCTAAACACCAGGTGACAATTATTTACATCTTCTGAACCTTAAAAAAAATTATTGATACTTGAAAGTAATTTGAAATTTCTCTTGTCTTGGAAGCTACAATACTACATAATAAAGTTACATATTTTTCCAGA
This sequence comes from Antheraea pernyi, assembly GCA_015888305.1. NCBI lineage: Eukaryota > Metazoa > Arthropoda > Insecta > Lepidoptera > Saturniidae > Antheraea > Antheraea pernyi. Next base: position 310,011 of record MU158922.1, read on the forward strand.
ATACTACAAACTGTGTAACACCGCCAACTATTAAATCTTTAGCGAGATATTTGCTAATCGGTATTACCAATATGGCATAGATGTTATTTATGTATATTGTATTGTTATAAGCGTACATAATTACGGTACCTGGAATTTGGTTGAGCACGTCGGGGAGCAGAGTGAGACCACCGACTACGATCGTCTTACATTGACTTTGTAAAGCGTTCTCTCTATCGCACAGCGTAATGACTGTGACAGACAAAGATAACGCTATACCCGAACTTAGTCGAGTATCTCTGTCTTTACTCGACGAACCCAATAAAAATCATTTGCTGTGTTGTATTTGATTGAATGTATAAAATTTCTTATTTTATTTCATACCAGAAGAGTTGATATTAAAAATAGTACAATTAGAGATAGTGTTTATTTTAAATTTATTGTATACTAAAATAATTTTTGTCTTCTATCTTTGGCGATTTATCAAATAAACCATTTTCGTGTGTCCTGATCAAGTCATGTCTTCATTTAGTTTTCGAGAATATGCCCAATTTGTATATAATATACGTTGGGTTTTATTACAAGATATATAATATCTGCTACTAACATATCCAGAACTGAATAGGAACAAAATTAAAAGAATTACTAATAACTTAACATTGTACTGATAGTTTATACAAATTCTTGGAATCATTCCACATAAGCTGCGTTATATTTGTGTATGTAGTGTAAATAGTGTAATAGTTTTCCGAATTAGTGTTACATTGTGACTTTATGACTGGATTTGAAAAAATAACAATAAGTTTTATTTTATTGTAGCACGGCTAAATGACTGCACTATGCCCGATGGTAAGCACGGTACAATCCATAAACAATTGCGAGTGCATCGCCGGTCGCCGCCGTCATGCCAGCCTGCGAAAAGCTGGATATGCACAGGCTGATCCCGAAACGCGACCCACAGAAGCGAATTACTATGACGAGATTTTTCGCCATATACATGGTGGTTGCGACCCAGTCAGGCTGTAAAACCCTACCACCCCGCTTTCGCCATTGCCTCGTTCGTTATTCAGCAGGGTGCATCACGTGCAGGTGAGGTTGGCTTGGGTGTCTCAAGTCTTATGGTGTTATCCGACACCCCTTACACCCCACTCTAAGCCTTTTAAAAGTGAAAAAGGACAAAAGAGGAATTAAAATTTCACTTTTGATGCATTGACTCACTTCCTTGGTGATAATTAATAATTATAAGATAAGCTACAATTGTAAATAGAGTACTTAGGAATTTCAGCAGCAACGTTGTCCAACCAGAAGACAGAAAGTAGACATAAGTACTCCATTAGATTATCTAGTACATGCAAAGTGTTTTAAGGCGTTAATACTACTGTTTAACTTGTTAAACACTTCGAAAGTTGCATAAGAAATAAATGAATAACGTAAAATTATACATACGTATTGCTTAAAATTATGGAATGTTTGCTGATTCGTTTATTATACGTCGCGAAACAAGGCACGTTTTACTTGAAAGTTAGAATAATATGATTCGCGAAAAGAGTACAAATTTTGTGTCACCAAAAAACCAAGCCAAGTGATTTTGTATTAGTTTACATAATAATAATACCGTTTTGTGACTCAAACACGTCGAAATGACTGTATTGGTATACGAGTATCACCATTATATGGGACATTTTTCGTAGATGGTTCTTAGTTACTTATCTTTTGGATTCCATTGATCCTTTGTTTTACTTTAATGTCTAACGAAGTGGACAGGAATTGGTTAGTGTATTCATATTACGAAGGGAATATTCATGAGAGGGATTCCCTGGTAAAATAATAAGGTTATTGAACGAATTGAAATTCTTATTTAATTATTTATTTAACCGTATAGCCAAATAGAATATCCATGTTTTATCGTCGGGTGATTGATTTCTTTATTTATTATTGTGAGATTTAATTCATGTGGAATAGTGCAGCAGCCAAAAATGAAAGGACGCTCGTATATAAAACTTTTGAGACGATGATGGCTCAGCATGGTCGGACATCGAGTCGATAGAAATAGCTTAGGTGCCTTTACCAATGAGCTTTAATGAAGGAAAATATCGTAATGAAACCTGTGTTGCAAACCGTAGCATGGTGTTTGGCCTTTTCCTGAGCCCTCCTGTTTAGCTACCACTATCAGTTTGGAAACCTATTCATTATACAGAATCACTAAATTATATAAAATCATTTTATTGAAATTGATATTTTTGCCAACTCACCAGCTTCCTTTAAAAAAGCCATAAACAAAGAGTATTTTATCTTGAACTAAACTTATATCTTATTTTGTTATTGAGTATTTTAAGTATAGTAAGATTTGAGTGCTTGGACTGTCTTTTTAACTTGTTTTATTTTATTTAATTTTATTTTGACTTCGTACTGTATGTTAAGTTTAATCTTACTACTTACCTGATGTTAAGTGATCACCCCCGTCCATAGACACTTGCCACACCAGGGGAGTCGCAAGTGAGTTGCCAGCCTGTGTATCGTGGAGGGGTAGGGAGAGGAGAAAAGGGAAGGGCAAGGGGGTGCGGAGGTGTGTCTCCGGCGCTCTCACTAACCGAACGAAACGCAACAATGCAAGCACTGTTACTTCACGTTGGCTCTACTACATTCAAATAGTATTTTCAATTAAATATTAGTACCTAGCCTGCACTTCAGCCTGTGTTGAAGGAGGGAGGAAGAGATGAGGGAAGGGAGAGGAGGAAGGGGAAGGGAGTTGGACCTCTGGCGCTCTCACTGACCGAACGAAACGGAACAATGCAATCACTTTTACTTCACATCAGTGTTCTGCGAGAGGGTGGTACTACCCAGAGCGAACCGACCTATTCATGCTGAAACCAGTAATAGCTTCAGCGTAGCTCTACCACCTACAGTTAATTATCATTGTTTATTTAATTTTATTTACTGACCAAAAATTAAAAAAAAAATGTATACTTAATCTGTCGGAGCGGAGCGGATCGTTTTCTAAGAACTATTGGTTTTTTTATGTAATATTGCTTACATGTATTTTTGAGTACAATTGTTTGTTGCGCTTAATAAATAAAAATCTGACGCTAAGCATCTATATCTATATTTCGGAAGCTGCACTATAACCCAATTCCCAATTAAGTTTTAGCGTATGTATTGTAAACCATAGCATTGTTGAATACCAGTTGAGATTTTAGCGTAGTCCGGTGTAGCTGTTAAGACCTTACAAGGTCAATAGCAAAGTCAGTTCGAAAAAAAAAGGTGAGATTTTAGTTCGACGCTAAAACCCATACCGTGTTATTACTAAAAAGTTAAATACGTATTGAACCCTGGCTTTAAAAAGGTCTCATATTAAATGCCCCCCCGGTCACTGAATGTTCGCCATCTTGTTCTTTTGTCTCGCTTTAGTTACGTTAGGTTAGACATGCGAAAAGGATAACGTGAACTTGCCTCGGGCGAGCGCGGTGCATTTATTAGGAAACTATTTTAAACCAAGTGTTTAATACGTATTTAACATCGATAGAATATTAAAAACTAAGTGATTTTCTAATAACATTTTATACACTCGAAATGAGGAGACCAGTCTGCGAACTATGTGACAACAAGAGATCGCAACTAAGAAATAGAGGTCTCACTTTAATAGCGTATAATAAATTAAGAACCTTTAAAGAAAGTGGCTACAAAAAATCTCGTTTAACATAACAACTGCCCGTGGATCATTTATCGTGTCGAAACATCTGCTTCCCGCAAATACATATCGGAGCAGTTTGCATCGCATTAAGCAATCGACAGGTGTTCCGGGCACATGCCCGTTTCATTTCATCTTAAAATATATTTAAAACATTCTGAATTTACAAACAAGTTCTTAATAAAATACTTTTAATGTATGTATATTTTATAAATAAAAAAATTGTTGTTAATAAAGTCGATTTACGGACGATAATTTTACGTGATTATGTCATAAAATAACATTGATGTAAAATTGCATACTTTTATGAATTGAATTAAATAGATAGACATATAGATGCTGCATAAGCCCGAAGGCTAAGGCCGATTACACCTCTCTATCGCTTATTCAGCGCTCCCGTTTACACGCTCGGCTCAGGCGGAAGGTGACAATGAGTCATGCTTTTTCGTGCGTGCAGCCGGCGTTTATCGATTTATAATATGGTTATCACATCAAAAATGAATGTTTATGTGTCTAAGATCTATTTATATATATATATATATATATATCGATTTATCGATATAAAATGTCAAATATCTGTAACATATCAAAACATTATTTTTTCCAATGGCAACGTTCTTGTCACACCGTATATAAAGGCAATGTTATTTAGACAGTAAACTCTCACGTTGTCTTTTGTAATACTTAAAAAATTCCTTCCGAATTCCGAATAAATACAAAACTTGTATAAATTTGCTTGTGCAACAGATCACTTTGTAAAATTGGATACAAAATATGAATTAAAATATAATATTTGTGAAGAAGTAAAAGTGTAGTTTTTACATTACATTCCTTTACTTCAATAACTTTGTAAACGAAGACAAATCTTTCTTTCTGATAAATAGTTATCTACTTTAATTAATGTACATATTTCATTACATACTATAAAACAAAGTCCCCTGCCGCGTCTGTCTGTCTGTCTGTTCGCGATAAATTCAAAAACTACTGAACGGATTTTTATGCGGTTTTCACCAGTGGGTACAGTGATTCATGAGGAACGTTTTGGTGTATAATCTGTCAAAGCTTTTTATATAATCAGGGCGGGACAACGTCTGCCGGGCCCACTAGTTTTTCTATAAAGATTATTAATTGACGTTTGTACAATATTATCACTTGATTGTTATATTACTTTAATTACACTAATAGGATAAAATAAAACAAATTACAGAAGAATTTTAAAATCGCTAATTTTCTTACAATTTTTTTTCCATATATCAACTAAAATATCGACATATTAAAGAAAAATCGATTTAAATTTGTATACGTTTCGATATAATTGCATCGATGAAGTTGGACATACGTTAAATTTTTTTTTAAGTGAAACTTCTAATGCTACTTATTAGGAACAGTGGAAAGAAAAATGAACGTTTAGGAAATTTTATTGAAGTGAAACTGAAATTGAAATTTTATTGCGACTTCCAACAAGGTTGCGTTAAATGTTTAACGCTACCATGGAGGCGGTATGAAAGCACTGTTGCATTAAACGTTCAACGCTCCTGGGGAGGGGGAATAGAAAGAGACAGAGCGAGAAAAATAATCAAACATGTCGTATCTTACTTTAGTTATCATAATCCTATTGTAAATGTTATAAATTTTTGGATATTTCTCCACTTGAAAATAATAATTAAAAGATGCGATCAACTGTGAATTGTAAGCAATGTTAATAAAGTTTGTCTTAAAGAAACAATACGATTTCACTAAAAATCGATTTCTACCCCTTCCTATTTTCATTTCCACATTACGAAGTTTCACTTCTTCCGCGCGGAGGGACTCCATGGACTATTTTTTTTTGCAGGGTCAAAAAACCAGATGAATTCAATCGTCCTCGCCTACCGTTAGCGAAACGGACAATACCCACAAGCAATACAATGTCTAAAAAGGTGAGATCAATAATATTATATTTAAAAAATGATACAATCTTGTAAATATCTTTTAAAATCTTAATAAATATTTCCCGCTATGTACTAATGAATACGGAGATTACTTTAATTGGTATACTCTGTTCATCTTATACGGCTGGGATAGGGAAGTAGTTGGAAGCCTCGATCTTAGCATAGATCGAGGGAGCGGGCTTCGAGGAATGAGGGAGCTCGGTGCGACGCTTTGCAGCGTACGCATCGTAATCGTCTACGAGACGAGGACAGATAGCGGCTATGAAGCCGCGGAGGCTATTGAGCTCAGTCTCTAAGAGACTGATCTCTTGTTCAGCGGCCATACCGGGGCCTGAGGAGGGGAGTGGGGCGGGGGAAGACATGTGAAACCTCCCTGCCAGAGGGGCAGGGGGGCGCGCCTTAATGAATTTAACGGACTATCCCGAGTCCGGATCAAAGGGAGCTGTTTAAAACTAAACAAAATAGGAAAACAACGCAAATAAGTACCTGAGCGAGACAGGGGAAAAATAACATAAGACTACTTAAATAAACAAACAATAAAAAGAAAATAAATTTAAAAATAAATCACTGAAGAATTAAAGAAATACGTAAATAAATAGATAAACAAAAGAGTAAATAAATAAATATACCAAGAAATAGATAAAGCAATAAATAAATACAAGGAAAGGTCTCACTCAGTTCCAAGAAAAAGAACGCAGGTGCAGCGCACCTGTGAAGCGCAGGTGTGCCGGATCGAAACAAACAATAACTGACGTCACTAAATCACGAGTATTAAAATCGAACTTAGCGCGCGCAGCAAAACGGACAACCGCTCAAGTCGACGGTTCGATCGGAACTCCGTTTTAAGCCATTCATTTTACTATAAGTCGTCAGTAAGTGTAATCTAAAGTGGAAGAAGTCGCAAACGCTTGCTAGTACACTATAAAAATTATGTACGCGCATTGTTAAACCTATCTAATTGAAAGTTTGTACAAATATTCTTGGCACTTGCGTGAAATTTTCTTACATAGTACCATCATCGTACTGTTATAATGAGAAAACTCTAATCTAATCTAATCTAAAAAAAAACTCTAATCTTTAAAAAAATATATATTTAATACACACTGAAATAATTGTAAAATAGAGACTTAGCAAGTGTTTTCGACTTCGAGGTCCGGCCCGAACTAACTATGAAAATCCTTAAGTTAAACACGTAAGATCGATCTAGATCTAAAAGTGCTGACCAGATACCTAATCATCAATAGCTTATACAGTCGGGGGATATAACAGTACAATAGATGACGCAAGAGTCATTTCAACCAATTAGTGTTTTTATTTACTGTCTGTTCGGTTTTATAGGTTAATATTGGACTTAGCTTACCAGAGATATTATCTAGGACCATAAGCTTAAGCTTTCCTATAAGAATTAACCAGTAATAATAAAAATCAACAGATAATTTAAAATCAGTAAAAGCGTATTAGAGATTCCATAACAATAACAGAATTACAATTACAAAATAATCAAGTCAATAAGTCAAGTCGCGAACACGAGCTATTAATAATATAAATATATATAAAACTCGATAAAAAGTAGATTGGTGACAAAACACAAGGTGAACAGCTCGGTCGAAGCTATAGGTATAATGTTAGTTAAAGGTATCCAAGAAGTAAGCGGAAATGCAAATAAGTTCTTTTCGATTATCCTTCCTCAAATTCAAATTATTTTGTATTTTTTATGTTCTATTTGAAATCGGTTCCACGTAATATTTATATGAAAACGATGTGGGTTCAATATCAGGGGGGTATATAGGGTTATGTTTGGAGATTATATACTTTTCAATTGAGAATATAATTAGCGCACGCGCCAATTATACATCCTACTTTTCAAAGTTACAACTCAGCACCACATACGTAAAACAAATGTTTTTATTTTTATTGGATACTAGCCGACCCGTGCCCACTTTGTTGGGCGGTAATACGTAAGCGTGGAATGGTTATTTTACGCTAAAACGCAGCGGAAGCTGTGGGTCTTAGCGTGATGATATATAGCCTATAACCTTCCCTGATAAATGAGCTATATAACACTGAAAGAATTTTCCAAATCGGACTAGTAGTTCCTGAGATTACCCCTTACAACATCACAAACTTTACCTCTTTATAATATTAGTATAGATTATAGATAATATAATTAGTTAATAGCTTCTGCCCGTGACTTCGTACGCGTGGAATGATTATTTTGCGCTAAGACGCAGCGGAACCTCTGAAAAGGAAAAAATACCCCGATTTTGCAACATTCTTCATTGCTGCTCCGCTCCTATGTGTCTTAGCGTGATGATATATAGCCTATAACCTTCCCTGATAAATGAGCTATATAACACTGAAAGGATTTTCCAAATCGGACCAGTAGTTCCTTTTTTTTTCCCTTACAACGTCACAAACTC
>MU158922.1:318453-351905 GCA_015888305.1 Antheraea pernyi
TGTGTCTTAGCGTGATGATATATAGCCTATAACCTTCCCTGATAAATGAGCTATATAACACTGAAAGGATTTTCCAAATCGGACCAGTAGTTCCTGAGATTACCCCTTACAACGTCACAAACTTTACCTCTATATAATATTAGTATAGATTATTAGTGTAAATTATAGATAATATAATTAGTTAATAGATTCTGCCCGTGACATCGTACGCGTGGAATGATTATTTTGCGCTAAGACGCAGCGGAAGCTCTGAACAGGAAAAAATACCCCGATTTTGCAACATTCTTCATTGCTGCTCCGCCCCTGTGTGTCTTAGCGTGATGATATATAGCCTATAACCTTCCCTGATAAATGAGCTATATAAAACTGAAAGGATTTTCCAATTCGGACCAGTAGTTCCTGAGATTACCACTTACAACGTCACAAACTCACAAACTCAACCTCTTTATAATATTAGTATAGATAAAAGAAGGTGAACAATTGAAGGAGGTAGAGCCCCGCTAAAGCTATTACTGGTTTCAGCATGAATGGGTCGGCCCGCCCGGAGTAGTACCCGGAGTAGTAGCCCGGAGTATACCACCCACTTACAGAAAATCGACGTGAAGTAACAGTGCTTGCATTTTTGCGTTTCGTTCGGTCAGTGAGAGTGCCGGAGGCCCACCTCCCCTTCCCTCCCTTCTCCCCTCTCCTCCCCTTCTCACTCCCCCTATCCCTCTCCCTTTCCCCCCAAACACAGGTGGCAGCGCAGGTGCGCCTCCGGCGCTCTCACTGACCTTACGAAACGCAACAATGTAAGCACTGTTACTTCACGTCGGTTTTCAGTAGGTTCTGTTGTAGAGCGGTAGAGACACGCCGAAGCTATTACTGGTTTCAGCATGAATGGGTCGGCTCGCCCGGGGGTACCACCGGAGTAGTAGCCCGGAGTATACCACCCACTTACAGAAAATCGACGTGAAGTAACAGTGCTTGCATTTTTGCGTTTCGTTCGGTCAGTGAGAGTGCCGGAGGCCCACCTCCCCTTCCCTCCCTTCTCCCCTCTCCTCCCCTTCTCACTCCCCCTATCCCTCTCCCTTTCCCCCCAAACACAGGTGGCAGCGCACTTGCGACTCCCCTGACGTTACTAGTGTCTATGGACGGCGGTGATCACTTTATATCAGGCCTCCTTAATATCACCGACTGTTCGTTTGCCTCCTATATTTAAAAAAAATACAAAGATAATAATTTAAATGAGTATTATATAAAAATAAACGTTTAAATTACATGTTGATATAAATATGAAGCAATATTACTTAATAATTAAGTCAGTAAAGACTTCTTTCTCTATAGTCCAAGCTAATCAAAAGCGGTAGCCATTTTGCAACAATTATTCTACTACGCTTACGAATAATAATAAACTTTTAATAAGAATCTATTTTATAGATTTATGGACAGTCACGTGACCTCTATCATAATTTCTAATCGTAATTTTATTACTGAGGTTGAATGGGAAATGGAAAACAAGATGGCGGTCCGATAGTTATTTTCTTATTTGAAACTCGTAGCAGTTACTTAACTCTATCCATGGATAGACAGACAAATAAAACCAAAGTAATAAAATGTGATTAATTATTACTCCGTTGAACAAAAGTGATAATTCATTAACGTAATGTTACTTTAGAAAGTACACGACCGACTTGAATAGACCCGGACGGTTATAAAAACATCGTTGCGAAGTTACCGTATCTGTTTTGAGTGATTAAGATAATTTGATGACTTTTTTTTTTTTTTTTCCTCGAACTGACTACGCTATTGACCAAGCAAGGTCTTAACAGCTTCACCGGACTAATAATTTGATGACTGAACAGAACAAGCGTAGCTTTATGTATAACTCGATGACGTAATCCTTTAGACTTTAGTTCACTGTTCGAGTTTTTTTGGGTCAGGGTTACCACGAACCTTGTTTTGATACGAACTACAATTCAATCTGAGTTTTTGCTGTCGTTGATAATGACAATAACTGGTCAATACAATCTAACGTAATTTTTAATTTGTAGCGACACACATGTATTCATCAGCTGTGGTTTATATGTACTACAGTCATATTCAGTACAAATCTATACTTAATGTTATAAAGAGGTAAAGTTTGTGAGTTTGTGACGTTGTAGGGCGTAAACTCAGTAACTACTGGTCCGATTTGAAAAATTCTTTGTGTTATACAGCTCATCTATCGAGGAGGGTTATAGGCTATATATAATCACGCTAAGACCAATAGGAGCGGAACACCAATGAAGAATGTTTCAAAATCGGATTTTTTTTTCCACGAGAGCTTCCGCTACGTTAGTCCAAAGGCTAGAGGCAGAGGCTAGTATTTGATAAGGCGCGATCTGTTCAAAGCCTACCGGTCAGGTGACTACTAAATATTACCTGGTGCTAATTATAACCGTACCAACAAACTACTCACAAGTATTGCGAATTGTTATTATTTTAGCGCATTATTTCTATTATTTTAAAGATTACTTATTATTGTCAATTTTTTAATTTAGTCTTATTTTGTAATTAAAGTTTATATGTATTTGTATTGCCGGTTCAGTTCTATTTTAATTCCTTGTACGTGTTCTATTTTGGTTTTATATAAATACGTCTACTCAGTGTGATTAAAAAAGTGCCGTAATACAGCTGCTAAAGCGTTTATAAGTTAACATAATCGAAGTTAGATCTTTTATTGTCCTCCGTCCTTTCTGAAAGTTCTACATGGTAATCACTGCCAGCGTTTAATTTAAAAATTATCTCTAGATTACCTCGCCCCCCTATTTTTATTATTTTCATACGTTAGATGTACTGAAGACCATAAACTACTTATTTTCGATTGTTTTTACAACAATAATATTATACTACACGTTGCCCGGGATTTTCCGTGAATATGCTATTATGTGTTTTTAGCTAGATTGCTTATCGACAGTCTTTTATTTTCAATTTTTTTATCACCGCTTAGCTCTAAGGAAAACGTAATGATACGTTTATAGATATTACTTTGAAAAGTCGTCTATATTCTACTAAAAATTATGTACAAATTGGTTTAACCGTTCCAAAGATTATTCTCAATAAACAAAGGAGGCATCAATTTTATTTACACCTTTACTGCCGTCCAAAGGTTGAAGACGCATCTGCCGTTTTTGCGAGTTTTATAATCGGAATCAAGAAAAAAAGGCTAATAGTATTTTTGAAGTTATACTTCTTTTGTCGCGTTAGGGAAATATGATAAGAGTAATTTTTGTACGATGCGCGCGCACACCGTCACGAAAAACCGACACCCTGAAGTTAGCTACAGTGAACATTATGTTTCTTTGTATTTGTTGTTTGTATTTCTTTGTATGAAAACTTTCAATGTATTAAATATCTTTTTTCTATTGTTAGTGTTGTTCTTTCTACAAACGTAGAATAAGGCGAAAGATAAAATTTTTGAAAGGATTTTTATTTTGTTACGCCCAAAAAGTATAACTTCTAACGCGTGTACACGTAAGTACACGCACACTCTTTTTTGTCTAACTATAAGCTTCTGTTCTCAAAATAACCCGTAATCAAAATCGATTTAGACACACATCGCTAAATGTTCAGGCTATTGACTTTACAAATTTTCTTCAATTTGTCTTTTGGTTTGATATGCCCCGTTTTCTTAGGCAGTTTAGATTGAATTCCATGTATAAATCTACTGTAAAAAGCAGTTTAGTATTACCCGATTGTCATCTATTGTCATTTTTGCTTTAATCTTTAATAGTGCTTTATGAGAACTGTGCGATTCTTAGAACAATACAAGAGGCATTGTCACGAGTTCAGCGCACTCTCACGTTTAAAACAAATATGACACTACCTAATTTGAACTCTTCACGAACGTACTAAATACATTTATCGACATACAGCCGGGCAACAACCATCTAACGGTTTCATGAAAATTCATCCATGTTGTATATTTTTTAAATTTTGTTGAAATTTTTACCTTTTAAAGTGACTGCACTATGCCTGATGGTAAGCACAGTACAATCCAAAAACAATGGCGACCACTGACAGAGATACTATCTATCGCCGGTCGCCGCCGTCATGCAGGCTTGCGAAAAGCTGAATATGCACAGGCTGATCCCGAAACGCGACCCGCAGAAGCGAATCACTATGACGGGCTTTTTCGCCATATACATGGTGGTTGCGACCCAGTCAGGCTGTAAAACCCAACCACCTCGCTTTCGCCATTGCCTCGTTCGTTATTCAGCAGGGTGCACCACGTGCAGGTGAGGTTGGCTTGGGTGTCTCAAGTCGTATGAGTATACGACACCCCTTACACCCCTAAAGTTTCGAACACCTTTAGGGTTAGATAAAGTCTTCAAACATGTAGATTGGTTACAACAAAACTACAGTAAAAGTACGTATCGCATATACGCAGTGTATATTAAAATTTCTATTAAATTTACGTTATCAGCGCTGCTGTACTACTTACAGTATTGCAGATTTTTGCTGAATGGGTTCGCCAATTGTTGGACATCTATTTTTCATTTTTAAAATGTATTTGTTTTTCTGTCTAATTAGTTTGTGTAATTTAATTTAATTGTATGGTTGTTCCAACAATAAAGTATTTCTTTCTTTCTTATGCACAGAAGCCAGTCTCTGATCTTCATGATTTTAATATGTTAGTCAATAAGCTTATTGGGACTTCTGTTTTAGTACAAATAAAACTATAACGACTTTTGATAATTGTATCTAGATTGGGAATACTTGTCTATGCTTCTTTTAAGCGATGAAGCCTAATTCATTATCAGTCATAGCAAGTTTTGTCCAGATTTCGTACTATAATAGGTTACATTATCACTTAACATCAGGTAAGACTGTGGTCAAGCGTTACTTAGTTATATAATTTGCTAGAGTCAACTAGATTGGTATAGGACGAACCGTGCAAATCGCTGGACATCATTTGATAATATTGATGACGCGTGTTATGTCTACAAACCAATCTTGAACTTAGCAAATATAAGAGGTGAATTCAAATGCATATTTTTGTCTAATTTGTATTCCTCTGGACTTGCTTAAGGAATCTAAGACACCTAAATATTTCATAACCCTTTTTAAATTTGTTGCGGCTATGTGTAATGAGATTTTCCAAACACTTAATATTCCAGTTAATCCTAATAATTTTCTGAAACGATCACTCGCCATTAGTCGAAAACTACAGAATTGTGGAACTCGCTTACAGTAATCATCCAATCAGTGAAGTCTCAACCTGCAGATTATGTATTTTATATAGATAGTGTGGCAGTAATGTTGGTTTCAAAATGCCAAATTATAGACTATCCAAAATTTAAACTAAAATATGCACACTTCTATGTAGCAGAAATCCGAACTCGACAAACTTAACCACTTTGATTATATTTTCCCACTGTTATAATCGGATCGAGGGCAGTCGGTCTATCATTGAGTATATTTCCAACTGTGTACCTACATCTCATACTGAGAAAGAGAGAGAGAGAGATCTATAAATTCTTTATAATTAAAAAGTAGCTGATTCCGACCCGTTTCGTTGGGCATTTAAACAAAGCGAAGAGTCAATCAAATCCAAATAATAAGCAGCCCAGTTTTGACGTGATTGAGCCTGAAAGAAACTGTATATAGATGTTAGATAGAATATTGTTAAAAAAATTAATCCCGATCAATTGATATAAATAACAATAGAAAACATCGTATAACAAGCATAAAAATGTCATTCGCCGAACGGAAATCGAAACCGTGACCTTCATGGTTAAGCTAGACACTTTGGCTACGATAGCAAATATACGACCTTACAAACATATATGATATTATATTACTTGCGTAATTGTAATGTAATCGATTTATAATGTATAAGTACAGTGTAAATTATTTATAGCTTCGTTCGTTATAGTGTAGAAATTAGTTCAGCTGGGTTAGTTCACATTAGAACATATATTACATTCTTACCTTCTTACAATAGTCATTCTTCATTACTATCTTTACAATCGGAACGTCACTTAATATTATTACTATTATTTAGTATTATCAGCTTACAAAAGACACCGATAAAATCTATAAGGTCCATTTCTAAGAAAGACACCTGAGGCTGTAAACAACTGCCGTGCTATTGTTATTGTTAATTGCCAAGAACACGTGTGCAGTCTCTTTTGGTTTGCAGTTTCTATAGGAACTGTTGGTTTGAGTGTCTAAAGGCATCTATATTATCAGTCGTAAACAAATTTGTAAATATTAACATGTCCAATGAATAAAAAGTATTACGTGAGCATTACGTGTCAACGAAAAAGTTTGTTCAATATGTGCCATAGACAACGGACAAAGAAAAGTAATATGTATTGTAAACTCTATATAGCGAAAAAACAATTGGGTCCCTTAGGGTTTGGTATAGAGGTGACACTGTATTTGAATTTGGAACAATTACATAAGTATTTTATCCTTCGATCAACAATAACTAGATAACGGGTCGGCGCGAAAAATACGTCTCGGTAAATAAGAGCTCACTTGAAATGTGTGCCCTTATTTTGTTTAGTTTGATTGAAGCACAGACAATGTAAGCCCGTTTCACATGCCGCAGTGTATTCAAAAGATGCAAAAATAATACCCTAAAAAGCAATTTAACGGCCGGAGTATCTCACTTTCGCTAAATACATGTTGAATAAGTTATATTTTAAGCTTTAAACTAACAATATAAAATTTTGAAAAATTTTCCCGATTTTAAACCTATTACAAATGTTTGGCCTCGTCACGGACAATAACGGGAAAGCGTACTTTATTCATTACGTATTAAGGTTGAATTCACACTAAATGTTGTTTATGTTGTCTTTTCATTTATGAGGGAAGTAATTTATTACTTTGCTCGTTTTATCGTAAGTATTAGATAATATTTTAAACATTTGCGACTTTATTACTAAGTGTTATGGATGTAATTAGATTGAACTTAAAACTTTTTTTTAACTTTTTTGTTCCATTTCATAGTAAACAAATAGCTACACATAAGTATATATTTACGCGGACAGATGTTAGCTTCAATTTTGTACGTGACCCTTTATCTAGTTATTGTTCATCGAAGATTTTATCCCATTTAATTTTTGTGTTGGATTGTACAAATTAGCTGAGCATGATTGATTGGAATTATTTATGAAATCTCTTCCAAAAATATTTACGCATACTAATTAAAATGTCAGTTATCCTTCCACGTTACTACAATACAAAGTTACGAGTACTGTTTCGATTGTTCGCACTATGTCGATAAAATAGTCAACCTTAATCGACAGAACTGGACCAATTAAATATGCTCTAAAATATACAGAGCTCATGTTACCAAATTTGCATTCAGCTCACGAATTAAAATTTATTAGAACCAGTAAAGTGGGTATAAAATACGTATCCTAGTATGAACTTCGTGTTTTGAATTGAAACAGGTTTTACATGTTTGATTGTGTTTATTTATTTTGAAACACATGCTTAATAATAATATATTCCGTGTTATTACAAAATTAGTTAAATACGTATTGAATTTTTTTTTCCGAACTGACTACTCTATTGACCTAGCAAGGTATTAACAGCTTCACCGGACTACTAAGGCGAGCGCTTAAGGCAGTCAGCCGATTTTATTTTGACAACTAGCTCAAGGCTGCGCGGCACACCTCGGCTTTGGCTGTTGCCTGATACATGCAACTCGCGACCTATGTGAGCTAACCTAAGATAAGATAACTATTCATACATATATGAATTGTTGAAACATATATGTGTACCAAGCATACATACCTCCACAACCCTTATATATATTTCGTATTGGATAACATTCTAAACTATTTCAGTTGGATAAGGGAAAAAATAAAACCCTTCCACTTGCATGTGTAAGCGTGTATAAACGTGTGTGGAGGTGATATGTGTAATGTGGTCGCAGTGATGTAAGATTTTGTGTCACTGTATCGCGCGAGCAGCGTACTCAAGGGCTCCACGCCGAGGGAACTGACCTAGGCTTGAGCCGCTGCCGAGGGGGGCCTAGTCTGTACGTATTGAATACTTGCTTTAAAAAGTTTGGGTACTTTCATAATAAATACACCGCGCACGCCGAACGTTCGACATCTTGCTCTTTTATCTCGGTTTGGTTACATATGGTTAGACGTGCGAAAAACGATAACGCCAGCTTGCCGCAACAGCGGTTGGCGAGCGCGGTGCATTTAATACCAAAGTACCCAAACTTTTTTAAAGCAAGTATTTAATACGAATTCTGTTTTCTAATAACACGGTAAACGTCTCAACATCGTTCCGTCTATGGTCACGAAATTTACTGGAATATATTGGATTTAGATAATTTTTTTCTAAACCCTGAAAAGTATATATATTCGAGTATTTGGAGGGTTCTTATTGTGACGTTTAAGATTTTTATAGTTTATTCATTAATTTATGTTATTTGGTCCTATATTATATTGGCGACTTTTTATAATTTGGTTATTGTGTATATAAAACGTTTTTTATAAGTAATAACATATATGATGAATTCTAAAATGTCATAAAAATCTTTCTGGAAAGTTTTGACGCGAGAGCCACCATTTTGATAGAGTACTGAAATTATCGGAAGTAGCAAACTGTGAAATACGAAATATTTATCAATGTCATAAATAACAATAACGCAAAGAAATCAGAAGAAGAAGACATTCAATTTTAGGTGACATTTTATAATTTTAGGTTATGTTTTATGTAAGTACAAAACTTATAATATAATTTGTAGTATCCATGTTTTTATTTTTACGTATTTCGTTATGAATCCTAGTATGTTTAAGGTATCTGTATAACTATAATACGAATTATAATATTATTTAATACAATAAATATATTGTTGTGTACGACGTATTTGAGGTTATGAATATTTTTATTTCACGTCAAACCACAGTTTATTGTCAGCCTGTTATAGCGTTGTTTTTTTTTATTCTGTGGCGTTGTCGGAAATAATACTTCTTTTAGGAAAGACATTCTTAATATGAAATAACAAATCATTGTAGTATAATTTATCTTGATTGAAGTTTTTGGCGGGATTTTGGTCTGTCATGTAGTGGGTTTTATATTTTTTTTATAATATTGTGTTACTTGACTCTATATAGTGTAAAATTTGTGGTGTTTTATGTAATATACTTTCTTTATTGTGCATAAGTGAAGTGAGTGGAAAATAATACCATGGACCATGAATTCTGAGATGCCACAAAAACTCCATGGAAAGTTTTAACAAAATGGCCACCATCTTGTTAGTTCATTGAATTAATATCCAGAAACTTGTAATATCGATACTCACTTGACAATGACAGTAACAGTCTACTAGAAGACTGGTTGCCAAAAATGGAATGGAAGAGGAACCTGTAATACTATTAACTACTCGACAATGGCACTAATAATCTATAAGATTGGTTGTCAAAAATAAAGATTTAAAAAAATATATCTTGATTGTTGTTGAATAACAAAATATATTGACTTAATAGCATTACTATGGACACTTATTATAATTATTTGATTTAGCTGAAACTTGGATTCATTATGTAATACTAACCCAAGTCATTGGACAAGTCGTCATTGATTACAACATAATATTATAATAAAACTATAGATAATATATTTATTCAGCGCGCTTCACAGATAATCTCCCACTTTAAATAAAGAGATAGATTTTAGAAAAAAGTTTAATACATTTAAATATGAAGAGTTGATATTTAAAATCATTAAAATAAAATAGGTTTTGATTCCATTCGAAATTACAACAACTCCAATTCGTACAATAAAAGGTTGGGTCAATTTCCGCACCCACCCGCATATATAACATTAACTTAACTCACAATTAACTTCAACTCTTATATGGACCCGATAAAGGTCAAAATGTTCCCGAAATTCACTTTATCATTGTTAAATTATTGTCTCTTTATTTTAAACGGCTCTCTCCCCTCCCTCTGGTCAATGGACATGCAATTTTTCAATCAGAAACGAATTGTCAGTTTCGTGCGTCTTGGCAATTTCCAATTTCAGCTATGACATTCATTTCGTGTAATTGTTTTTTGTAACCATGTTGATATTAACAGTTATAAAGCTATTTTTATCTATGTGTGAAAATTAATTGAAACACAAACTAAGACAGACATATTTTTTCTTTAAAATCTAGGTAAGGTATCCACAACATTGTATAAAGAAAAGAGTTTTTAATATTATTCAAGCAAATTATATCATACATTTTCCTAATAAAATAATACTAAGCATCGCTCAGGACATCTCCAGCGTTAAGTTACAAGCTAAGACATAGTAACAATAAAGTATAGCCTGGCGCAAAATACTGGTGACTTATAAAATGGATTGCATAAAATCTTTTCCGTGAAAAAAGAACACTTTAAGAAGACAACTCTAACTGCGATTGGTCAACGATGTAATTTACCAATCTCATGTATGTAATATCAAACCACATTATTATATATGTTTATGTATGAAAGATAAGAAATTCATATTTAAAAAGTATATCACACATTTATACCTTTTTGTCTTTCGATTATCCATAGACTAGAAACAGTTTTACATAGCACTTATGTGCTTAAAAACACTAGATAGACAATACAATTGATTGTGTAAATGTTTTGCCACCTAATAACATAAACGGTCCGAGGTCATACATCTCTTGTATATTATTTTCTTTAATACATATAGCTACATAATTATCAAATTATTTTTATATTTCTCTAACTAGTAATAGATTTCACAGACATTTATTACGATAAAACCTTTGGAGCAAATTTATTTATCTCTGCAGTGTGTTAAAATCGATATTTCGAATTTATAAGTAGTGTTAAAAAATATCGAATACCCGACTTTATAGTTCACCTACTTAGACACAGTCGTTAAGTTACGAGTTTAGTTATAAAAATATTAAGTATTTAAAATTCTAAATAAGTAGCTTACCGTTTACAATAAATCTGTGTCTGTCGTTCATAAGTTCCTTTGTCAGTTTCGGACATTCCTTATTCAGCACAACACACAAATCGTTTAACCTAGCATCGGTTTGTTTACTAACAACTTCCACGAAATAATTACACTTCTCACTATCCGGGGCACTCGTTATCAATTCTAAATCATTCAAACTGAATATACCCTTCTTCACTAAAACATCTAGTATGTTCGTATCGGTTAGTTCTCGTAACAAAATGTGTTTGTGCCGTATAAGACCGGCACAAACATTACCGACCGCGGCCATCGTTCGACTAAACGAGAAAAAAAAGGCCCATTCAGTCGCCCCATTCACTGAGAACAGTCAACAGATGCAAGCGTGTTGTTATATTGCGGGCCTACGGCTAATGGCGTAATGTCAATGTGTACCCTCAGAATAAGACAGTTTTTATTTCCCTTTGCCATACCTAGTTTAATTTAGGGTAGAGTTGAACATTTAATTTATTTCTCTCTGAAAGTCTGGAAAAAAGTTACGATAAAGGTCTATTGTCTGTTCTTGTATGCAAATGTAATGTATAAATTTCAGTAATCAGTAAAATATATATATTTTACAATTATGTATGGCTTCATAGAGATGAACTGTTTCAATGACATTCTCAAAATTACCAATAATTACTGATAATTTTATTCGCATCCAATAATTTTTAACGCTATAATTTAAAATTGACTCACATTACCTACTCCCTAAATGTAAGACTGTTTTTATTTCCCTTTGCCATACCTAGTATAATTTTGTACAGTGTTGAATAGAGAGAAGCTGAAGTGAGAATACAGTTAGAATTCAATAAAGTTAAAATAAAGTTCTCATTATCTAGTCCCATGTAAATGTAATGTATATATTTCAGTAATACACGAGTATATACTTTATAATGATATATGGCTTCAAACAGATGAAAATTATCAATAATATTCTCAAAATTACCAATAATGACTGATTACTTTTTTACGTATCCGAAACTTTAGACTATAAAATTTTATACTGACCACATTACCTACTCCCTAAACGTAAGACTGGTGTTTTTATAATGCGTATGCTAAACAGTCAGTACACAGTATGGTAAAACCTATCTGGGCAACGGTAAATCCTAGCTGGGCACGAACTAAAAACATCTTAAACATCTTATCTTTGCCGTACCGTGAAGCTGTGGAACAAACTCCCGGCCAGTGTGTTTCCTTCTTCCTATGACATGGGGTCCTTCAAGCGCAACGTGAAGAGATACTTACGCAGGCCGGCATGACAGCGGCGACCGGCGATGGATAGTATGTCTCTCGGTGGTCGCCATTGTTTTTGGATTGTACTGTGCTTACCATCAGGCGCAGTACAGTCACTTTGCCGAGCTTCTATAAAAAAAAAAAACAGTGTTGCGCCTATGCATCAGCTGTAACATAAGTTTAAAGTAAGGATGCAGTATAAAATGTATCGATATTAATAAAGATTTTATAAAAATATCAATAAGTTATATGTCGGGCATCTTATTTTGATGTTATCGATATTTTATTAAAAATTCAAATATACCATTAATAAAAAAAGTAAAAAGAGAAGCATAACTGAATAAAAAAATATCGAATATTCTATAAACATGAGTCTTTCTACAATAATTAGAAATGTAGACGAGATTAAAATTAAATTATATTGTTTATACAATAATATCAACGATGTTCTATCGATATATCGTTGAAAGGAATGTGAGGCAACACTTAGCGATGAAATCGTGCTAATTAGTAATATTATCACATCACTAAAAGCAGAATGTTTAAGCGTTTGCCTTTCATCCGGTAGCACAGGCCAACAATGTCTAAAGCTAATATTGTATTTTAAAAGGCAAAATATAGTATATCTAATGTAAGTTTCTGTTGATACGTTGAATAAATAGCAAGGAATTTCGATATCTTAAAACGTAAAGAATATAAACTTTAAAGCGATGATGGCTTAGTTGAAAGTGTGTATGATGAAACCACAGGGCTATTACCATAGTGATAGAGTTGTTTCTAAGTTCGCCTGGCTTGCTTATTCGGAATAGATTCTCTAAAGGAAAGTAAAAATTGTATCAAAATATGTTGTATAATACATATAAAAGAACTAAGGTAACATACAGACAGGCGCGAAATGTGTCATCGTTTTATAATATTAATGGATTACTATTGTTTTTTATACTTTACCGGTTTTATTACAAAAAAAGTTAAATACCTGGCTTTAAAAAGGTCTCGTATTAAATGCACCGCGGTCGCTGAATGTTCGCCATCTTGCTCTTTTGTCTCGCTTTGGTTACGTTAGGTTAGACTTGCGAAAAAGGATGACGCGAACTTGCCTCGGGCGAGCGCGGTGATTTTATTAATATTCTTTTTTAAAGCAAGTATTTAATACGTATTAAACTTTTTTGTAATAACACGGTATAGGTTTTACCATTTGACCACAATCTCATCTGATGTTGAATGAGGAAATGATCTCAAATGGTAAATACGCTAAAACAAGAGGGGACTGGTTCTAAATTGCAGCTGTCAGACCATACAAGCACGTGCTTGGCGACAGTTTATCAACTCGAGGATGACAACAAACCTGGCGAACTTAGACAAAAAATCAACCGTCTTGATTTTCATCACAATATCATTCTTCATCGAAAGCTATGATTCAGTCGAAATTGAACCTATGTAAATCGATGCGCTGTCCGAACAAGTTATCCGAGCCTGATGTTATAATCTATATCTACACTAATATTATAAAGAGGAAACGTTGTATTGTTGTACGTTTATAACAAATAATCTCAAAAACTACTAGACGGATTTCGATAATTCGTTCATCATTATAAAGCTACATTATCCCTGAGTAACAAGATTTTCAAGACTATGATCAGTTTTAGCCAATCCACATATGTTTAACCCAAATGTTTAAAACAATTGTTTAACCGTGTGAAGCCGGGACGGGCCGCTAGTATACAATAAAAAGGTAAATATAACGTGCCTGTACTTTTAAAATAAAAAAAGTGTGTCAGGTGTCTAGAAATAAGTAATAAAATACATTTCAATCAATTTTAGAAATGTCTATCTGTCTGTCGGTCTGTTTGTATGAACACGCATGACTCCTAAAATACTGTGATCATGATAAAATCTAGAACGAAAATCATAAAGCATATTTTCGAGTAACCTTTAGTCTTTGTTTCATTAGAATCGGTTCGGTCTATCAAAAGTTATTGTACTTTTAATAACGACGCGACTTAAGTACGAAAGAAGAGTAGATAAGTTAATGGAGTTATATATTCAGATGACTTATTAATCGTTGTTTTTACAGGATGAAGTCTCGGGCACAACTAGTCAGTTACAAATACCAGTTGTATTAGTTTACTTTTGCCATATGAAATCATCAAGGCACTTGACTCCTTGACTATTTGACCCTGACCGCATAGCCAATATTACTCACGCCTTACGCTGTGAAAATGAATACCGTAGGCCTATAAGCTTTCCTATACATTGTCGAAGTACTACACACACTGTACTGGAGTTAGCTAATACTATTATACCAGGTATAATCCACAGATTTCTATAATCCGCTATTGTAGCAGATTATCACACCGCGGTGGCGGATTATTTTGAGAGGACATAATAATTATTCATAGGTATATAAGTACATGGAATGTACAAAATAACGCTAAGTAAAGTATGAAATCTGTTTATCTATAATTTACTAATAAATATTATGAAACAAAGTTCATTTTAGTGTCTGTCTGTGTTCATTTAGTACTTGGAAATTACATACATAATCAAATACGGTTATCTATATCGTTCAGTGAAATTCTTCCGAAAGGTTTATATGCGTTGTGTGTCTATTATATTTAACTAGATAATGCCGGCGACTTCGTCTGCGCTGTTTATTATCTTAATAATAAATGTTATGGATAGAAGAAATTAAAAAAAATGGAAAGCAACGGTATGTATTGCTTACAAAATGACTGTAGTATTTTGTAGTGCTTAATATAATGGCAGTTCCATAATAATTTTATATAAATCTAGCGGGCCGGACAGACGCTAAGCTGCCGTGAAAGTAAAAAAAAACTTTGACAAATTACATACTTACACTTCCTCATCAATCAGTTAACCTACTGATGAAAGCCGCATGAAAATCCGTTGCTTTTGAGTTTATCGCGAACAGACAGACAGCCGTGGCAGAGGACAGTGTTTTATAATATGTAGTGATTAGAGAAAAGTCGACGTATTCTAATGAAGTCCTACTAAGGAGTTTTCTTCCGTTTAAAGCCATGGTGCTGGCCAAGGTCGGTGACACATATAAAATTGGGCATACAAATTGGACAAGGTAGGTGGCGCTGCGGTTGAATTTTAAATTTAAAAAAATATCATTAAGGCAGGACAACGTCCGCCCTGCACGCTAGTACCGATATAATATAGGCATGCTGTATATATTCCAAGATGTGCATGTAATGTATACATTTGTATTAATTGATATATCTACCTTGTTATTATACTGTAGAACAAATCAATTACTTCTGAACGACAAGGATATTTTTTTTTTATCTGAATAACTCATACATAATCTTTTGTTTCCAAGCATAGTATCTATAGCTCGCTTTCTTTTTTTTTAAACTGACTACGCTATTGACCTAGCAAGGTCTTAACAGCTTCACCGGTCTACTTCTTGGTATTCCTTCCCTGATGTTAAACAAGTATGTGAAAAAGACGTAATGTCTAAAATGGTAAACATGCAAAGCTTAAACGAGCACTAGCTCCCAAGTGCAGCCGGTAGAACACACTTATAGGTTCTTGGCCACAAAACTTTAATTTGAGTGTGGTAGCTAGACAACCGGGCTTAAGGAAATACTATCACCATTTTCAGAGACACCGTCAGCCAATAGTGTTACCAACTAAAATGAGTAAATATACCCGGATGCCGAAAAAATCGTCGGTACAAACGTTTGGTAAGTGGTAGAGCAACACTAAAGCTATTAGTTGGTTCAACCGACTGCCCGGGGTAGTACCCACTCATTCACCTCATTTTCTTAAAATACGCACCCTCTATAACTTGAACTAATAATTTCAGTATTTGCCTTCTGTTACTTAAAGAAATGCTTCGGGGGGCTCTGTAACAAAAATTGTCTGCCAATTCTCATGAGCTACAAAAGAAAAAGTTTCAAATTTATTAAATGATAAATTTACTGCTTGCACGTGTTGACAAGTTCAATTTTTAACACAAACAATAACTATACAATCACCTCTCTATGTAGTATCTCTATTTGGTAGTCTGGTGAAGTTGTTAAGGCCTTGCTTGGTCAATAGCGTAGACAGTTCGAAAAAAAAAAACACCTCTCTATGTACCATAGAAAATCACATCGATTTAGAAACGCTGAACTATTTAAAACAAAACAATAGACTCTTTCAAGTAGATTAATCTTTAAATAAAGTTGTATTTTTATGTAACACGTGTATGTATTTTATTTTATCACTCCGTCTGGTGCATTCGGGCAAAAATAGGAACTGTATACTACCTATATTTATAACATAAACCTTTGATAAATTAATAACTCTATAACTAAAAAAACTTGGTATTTCCCTTAGTTTTTAACTTAACGAGGTTTTACTGTATTACTTCAGTTTAATAGCATATTGACTGCCTTTTTTTTCTAAAACGTTGTGTTTTCCATCCACCTGAATTAAGAAGCAAATAAAACAATTCATTGGCACTTAAAAGAATCTGCAAGATATGATACGACCCATTTTTTTTCGGTTGACATATGAACATAGAGTTTAGATATATCTAAAATTAAAAATAATGTCAAATATTTTTTTGCAGAATGTGATTCTATGAATTATTTTCTTGTTTAGTATTTCTGCAAAATTATTAACAGATTCTACCAGATAGAATATCTGTCATAGAATTGTTTTAAAATGTGTGGAAAGAGATTACACTCTATTCAATTACTATTTATTTAAAAAAAAGGGTGCGATTCACACACGATAGAAGTGAAACTTCAGTAAATCGACAAAAAATGAGATGAACATTTATAACCAGGGTAGGATAATTATAAAGTTTATTTGTTTAAAAATTAATTTATTATTTAGCACAACAAGATATAAAAATACTCACAAACACTGTTAAATAATAATATACCACGCTGACTTCTTACTAAAAAGCTGTAATACGCAGCCACATACATTGTACAGCAGTATTAGCTCATGTACTTTTCACATATACTAACACACGTTAAATGCTCAAATACAAGCAACTATTAAACAGTGTGCAATATACATACACACCGATATTTGCTCTCTCGCTCTGGCTCACTGATTTTTGTATTTGTGTCTCTTACTTGTCGTTTTTTTCCGTTGCATCCGATTTGAAATCACAATGATTCTAAAGAAGTTTCGCTTCAATAAAACAAAAAAAAAATGGAATTTGTATGCAAGTTGTTTACTTAATAATTCTTTGGATATATCAAATGTCTTACATTTGTAGTCTATAGTACAGTTTGATTCAAACTGTATGTGGTCTGTGCTGTAAGTCAAACTGTTTGACGTTACCAAGTTTCGAACATAACCTAAAAGCTATCTAAATCCAGTAAATAAAGACGTTTTTCAACTTTATAGTCGATTGTTAGGCAAATTTCTTTGAAAATAATTGTTATATATATCTTAGTGCCTTAATGGGTGTATAATTTTGTTATTCTTGTTATCAAAACGCGGAATAATGGCACCTATAGCAAGAAATTCTCGAGATGGTAAGTATACTAGGGATTATTTTGTTTGTTTTGTTCGTAAATATACATTTTATCGCATAAAGTTGAACTTTTAGATAATTTATCATACAAACTTATACAATATAATTTGAAATTAGAAGACAAATATGAAAGTAAATGTATGAAAACTAGTATAAAACTCCAGATAAATTAAAGACTTAGGATCTGTGTAGATTAAATATATTTTAAGAATAATGTTATATTTATTAGAGTATGGTCACATTTTTCTTGTCGTCTTAGCGAGTATATGATATGGTTCTCTCGAATGATTTAAATGTTATTCCATTAATACCATGGCTGAATTAATTAGAAAAAACGTTGTAAATATTGTCTTTTTTAGACACAGATTCTGGATCTGATTCTGACAGCGCATCAAGTGGAAGTCGTAGTAGAAGTCCAAGTGCTGCTCGAACTGGTAAAGGAGATAGCCAATCTCGGTAAGTTAACTAGCAATACATATTAATTCACTTGGATGTTTCTCTTTTAATTTAATATTTTTTTTTTTTTATTGTAGCACGGCAAAATGACTGCACTACACCTGATGGTGAGCATAGTACAATCTAAAAACAATGGCGACCACCGAGTGACAAACACATCGTCGGTCGCCGCTGTCATGCCGGCCTGCGAAAAGCTGGATATGCACAGGCTGAACCCGAAACGCGACCCGCAGAAGCAAATCACTATTACGGGCTTTTTTGCCATATACATGGTGGTTGCGACCCAGTCAGGCTGTAAAACCCTACCACCCCGCTTTCGCCATTGCCTCGTTCGTTATTCAGCAGGGTGCACCACGTGCAGGTGAGGTTGGCTTGGGTGTCTCAAGTCTTATGCTGTTATTCGACACCCCTTACACCCCAAAATCTATACTATTTTATACACCCCTATCTATACTGGATAGAGGAGCAAGATTATAAAGGCACTTCACAGGAGGATAACTGAAATTAAACTTTGTATTTAACACTGAAAGAACTAAAATAGAAATATTTGAAGCAATGCTGATTATGTGATACTATTTGGTGCTGGTTATTGTGTCTATACTCTATGCTAAGCAACATAAGTTTGAATCCTTCAATAAGCTGGAGCCTTTGGTGAGCCTTTGTCATGAATTTAGACCATGGTGATAAGGATTTCTCTAATCCTTGCCTGATTAGGCATCATCTTATAAGTGTATTCCGTCATCGGTACTTGAGAACTTGTATTCCTCTGTGTTTAGCATTTTACCATGTAATATATTGTGTAATTGTGGTCGTACACCGAATACTATAAAAGAAAAAACGGTGTTCTCAACAAAATATGCAAAATATTTAAAAGACAATTTAATATATTATATATTCAAAACTTGATGATCTAAAACACATTTTCCATACATAGAAAAAAAATTACGCTCAGTAAAAAGTACTGTTTTCAAGGGTTACGTTACATCTACATTCATGCGAGCAAAAGTTAAGTCATAAAAAATATACTGGATAGACTGAAAAACTTTTAAGATACAAGTGCAATAACTGTGATAGACATAAGCAATTAATTAAAAAAAACATGTTGCTGCCTTAATTAATAATGACAATTATAATCAATGTTTCTGAAATTTATAAATAATAGATGCAATTTTTTTAAATAAATATATATACACAGAGTCACTATTATGTCATATTTTACCAATCATCGTGTTGGAATTAGCCAAGAATAGGCGAACCTGACTGGTACTTTAGTATTATGAAAACAAATCAAAAACACATTATGCAATTTAGGCTCTAAGAAGATTCTTATGAACATCAAAACTACCACCGGTTCGGAAAACGACCCAGTCATCGAGAAGAACCGGCAGGAAACTAGATCTGGTTTATCTTCTTAACAAATATATATAATATTTAGACTATATTAGTTACATATCACAAACGTTTTTAATGGATGCACAGAGATGAGTCAATACCAGACATCACCATGGTTCACATATTGATCCACTCTATAATAGCCTTTTTACACCAAAACCGGCTTAACATGGTACTTAAATTCGTAAATCGGCAAATCGGTAATATCCTTTGGGACTTTGTTGTAAAATCTAACACTATTTCCCAAAAAACTGTTCCAAAAACCCAAAATGTAAATAGTAATTAGTGATAAGGTAAGTGTTTTTCATTTATTTTACTCACAAAATAAATTGATAATTTTAGACCAATAGCATGTTTTGTTTTATCTTTCTCTTTTAATATTTTTGTTTAATGATACTAAAATAGTAAGAATAGCTTTTCCTTATGATTTTATTTGCGAATTTTTGGTATAGCTAGTGTTTTTCCACATTATTAAAGAAGCCTTGATATTTGCATGAAAGGTAGCTTATATCCATCTATAGCTCCTTGGCAATTGCCGTATTCAATCTAATTTGTTTGTGAAAAGGTAACAGACAGACAGACAGAATTACTAATGCGTTTTTAATATTTATTTATTTTGGTTACATTTAAATAAGTTATATTCAACATTTTTGCTCGACATATGGTCATGTAAAGGCAACAAAGGCATAATTAGTGAGGATATAGTATGATTACATATTCATTAATATTGCTACATATTTTAGAATGAGTTTAACAGTAAAAGGTAGGTAGGTTTTGTAATGCATAATCTCCTTTTTGAATTATTCACTTGCAAAGAGTCTAATGGCCAAGGTTTATATATAGAAAGCATGAGATTGAAAATTGGATTGCAATAAGTCAGGCTTTTTGCTATATGAAGACAATAATTTATATTATTTTACTAGAGAAGCACTATAAAGTTAAGACACTGTGCCTGATGGTTAGTACAATACAATCTAAAGACATTGAGATATTAATTATTGTCACCATCATGCTGTCTTATATAAATGTCTCTTCACAGTATGATTGAATGACATGACTAAACAGGGAGACAGAACCAAATCTTTACAGTATGTCGAATTGAAACTATTGTGAACTTTTCGGTTTGTTCCAGGATGTTATCAAATTTAAAAAAAATTACTCATGTTTATTGCACATTATTTATATGTAGTGTTTTTAATGATTATGGGTAATATCTGTATGGCAAATATTCCATAATTACAAAATAATTGATAGGTCTGCCTGCCTGCCTGAAAATATAATTAAAAAATTGTAATGAAGTCTTATATTTTAGGTACAAGAATAGGAAACCACTCAGCATACCCAACATTTACAACAGATTTCTTCAACCTTTTTTAATATCCCAATGGAATATAGTGGAATAATATTTACAATCTATATTTTCAGATCTGTTTCCCGGAGCCCAGCAAAATCAGGTAGCGAATCTCCCAAATCAAACCATTCAGCTCGCTCCAGAAAGTCTTCTAACGCTTCAAATGCATCACGAAGCAAATCCAACTCACCAGCTCACTCCAACAGATCAGGCTCAGCTCAGAGTAATAAATCTGGTTCATCCAGTGTCAAATCTCACGGATCGGGCAGTCCTAAAGAAAGAACTTCAAAGTCACGCTCCAGAAGTGGTTCTAGAAGACTTCGATCTGGTTCAGCGAGTGGAAGATCGCGTTCAGGTAGCGCTAAGTCTAGATCAGCTAGTCCGAAATCACGGGCTCAAACACCAAAATCAAGGTCTCAAAGTCCGAAATCAAGATCGCAAAGCCCAAAATCAAAGAGTCGTAAAAGTCGATCCAGATCAAAGTCGGGCAGTGCGAGTCCTAAGAGTAGAAAGTCTAGATCGAGATCGGGTAGTGCGACGTCTAGATCAAAAAGTCCTGAACCTAGACAAGATGTGCAAGACAGCAGATCAAATTCTCCAAATCTAATGATCGATGATGATCAAGTCAAAGACAAGTCCAAAAGTAGGTCAAGGTATGTTTTTCATAATTCTTTATTAATTATTTGAAAGACTAACAGCTGTAATTTACAATAGTTACTTATTAAATCAAACACATTAAATCATCTAATAGTCCTGGCTGACCAGTAACAAAGAGTGGTAGAGCCACCCTGAAGCTATTATTGGTTTCTGCATGAATGGGTTGGCTCGTCCGGGGAAGTACCACCCTCTCATAGAAAACCGACGTGAAGTAACAGTGCTTGCCATTGTTGCGTTTCGTTCGGTCAGTGAGAGCGCCGGAGGACCACCTCTCCCCTCTCACTCCTTTTCCCCCAAACACAGACTGGCAACGCACTTTCGACTCCTCCAGTGTTGTTAGTGTCCATGGACGGTGGTGATCACTTAATATCAGGTGACCCACAAGTTCGTTTGCCAGTTATGACATAAAAAATATATATATACAATCAGTTGCATTATGTGAATGTAATAATAATTAAATACAAAATATTATTAATCTATTGTTGTTTGTGATCATTAAAAAACTTCTTATTTAAAAATTTGTAGCCTATGATAGTGTTAAAGAGGTCAAAATTACATACCTACTCTCCATAAATATGAATTTTGCCGGTAAATAGTGGAAACGAATGTTAGTATACTCTAAATGCTTGGTCTGGACGGTAATACATAACATCGATAGAGATTCGAAACAACAATATGCGTTATTAGAAGTAATTTTTTGCAGGTATATTGTATATGTTATTTCTCGTTGCTTTACTACTACAAATTACTTAATTATTATAAAATCATAAATTATAAGATTATCAGCGAATCAATGTTAAAGGTGAAATTAATATATTTTGTGTGCGACATTAATACAATGTCGGGGGGACCCATCTCCTCATTGCACAGGTGAGGCTGACAAGGGGAGACGACTGGTTGTGTACCCAGTAGTCTCTCTATACTAGGACGAAGCCTGGCGTTCACTCGCCAGGCTGTCGCAGGGGCGGTTTCTCAGGTAGACAGAAGCTTCGATCCCTGGCCGCCCTACCATGCGGCGGACGGTACACCGTGGGGTTTTAGTCCGTGCGAGTCGGACATAACCCACTCTCTCCCCACGAAAAAAATAAAATAAAAATAAAAAAAGGTAATTCCGGGCATTTAGAATTAATACTCAATAAGAATTCGGAGTTATAAATCTGTCTATAAAAGTCCACTCAAAGAAACATATTTGTTGGTGATCACTTATACCGTTATGATTTCAGATCACGAAGTAAATCAAAATCGAAAAGTAGATCTAGGTCACGTTCCAAAAGCTCTGAAGGCGAAATAGGTAAGTGAATTACTAAAATTAAACAATAATTATAACTTAATCTAGCCACTTAGGCTTAGGCTAAATTATCTAATTGATTAAGAACTAATACCATATTTTTCAAAGTGGGTTTAGAAATAACTAATTACGTTTTAATAGTATGGAAAAGATATTAACGGGCTTACTGTGGTTTATTTTGGAAATATCTTCATACTTCATTTCATTCTACTATACTTCATCATCATCATCATTACCCTTATCCCACTTAAGTAGGGTCGGCACAACATGTTTTCTTTTTCCACTCTCTCCTGTCAAATGTCATTTCAGTATTCACACCTTTTACGCACATATCGTTTTTCACGCAGTCCATCCATACCTTTTTCGGTCTTCCTCTACTCGTATATCCGTCCACAAACATACTCAACACTTTTCTAGTTACATAGTTTTCATCTCTCCTCATGACATGCCCATACCATGCTAACCTATTACTCCTCAACTTATCTATCACTGGTGCTATTTTCAAACTTCCTCTGATATACTCATTCTTAATTTTATCCATTCTAGTCACACCACACATCCACCTTAACATTCGCATCTCTGCCACATGTAATTTTCTATCATCCGTCTCTTTCGTAGCCCAGCACTCAGATGCATACAGCATGACTGGTCTTATCATAGCTTTATAAACCTTCCCCATGAGTTTCAAAGGCATTCGTGGGTCACAAGCTACCCCATACACATTACGCCATTTCATCCATCCTGAATTTATTCTATTCCTCACGTCCTTATCAATGCCACCGTCGCTTTGTATCAATGTACCGAGATACCGAAAATTAGATATGAGGCATATAAAATCAAAAACAGCTAAGTGCATAGAGACCAAATTTGCAGGAAACGCAAAAAATGTTTATCTATTCTCAGAGTTGGAGTTTTACTTATATTCAAAGTTTTCATTTTAGGGAGTGGCATATGCTATTGATTTTGCCTGCCTATGGCCATCAGCTCCAAAAGAGAAGTTCAAGAAATTAAAAAATGCGATAATTCCTTAACTGTATTTTATTCTTACTTTACTTCTTATTTGATGACTTGGTTGTACTTAAATGTATTTGATCCCGAAATACCATTTTAAAACGAAAATTAAAAGGCTTTAGCTGTATTTTATGTCTTGTAGGAATTAAATGGTGATTTGCAACCATTAATAGACTAGATGGCTCCATACTCAGTTCATTTTTATAACTTGTGGCACTTAGCTGTCTTTGATTCTATATGCCTCATATCTATATTTCTATACTAATATTATAAAGAGGTAAAGTTTGTGAATTTGTGCGTTTGTGACGTTGTAGGGGGTAATCTCAGGAACTACTAAACCAATTTAAAACATTCTTGTAGTGTTATATAGCTCATTTATCGAGGAAGGTTATAGGCTATATATCGTCACGCTAAGACACTTGGAGCGGAGCACCAATGAAGAATGTTACAGCATCGGTTTTTTTTTCCTCTTGAGAGCTTCCGTTGCATGTTAGCGTTAGTCCAAAGTAACTATTCCACGTGAACGAAGTCGCGGGCAGAGTCTAGTATCTCGTAAGTTTTAGCCAGCATTAGCCGTGTAAGCTCTCGGAAAATATATTTGATGATTCAAAAACGGTACTTCGATTTTCTCTACTGTATATAAATATAATATACATGTATTAAAATTATTGCACCATTTCATACATCGCTGAACACAGTGTTAATAAAACTCGTAGTTTCTTAAAACTTCAATAATATAACCTCATCATTATATTCTTTTTATATAAGTAGTAATTGTCTAAGAATTAAAACTGAAAAATAAATTAAAATATATGCAATTGTTTTTAAAACGCGAACAAAAGCAGACTTTTTATTTATATTAACTAGTGGGCGCCCAGAGGTCGACATTCGACCATAGTTCATTGATTTTTTTAAGTTTGAATTTTATTAGGGTTAATATCATTGTTGAATGTAGAATGAAAAAGGGTAATTGGAACGTAAGAGTAAAATAATATATACAGTCGAGCATTGCAACCTCTTTCGCAATCTTTTTTGAAGTTCTTTATTGACGGATGTCAAATTGTCTTTTTTATTTACATGTGTGTATATGTTGTGTAAAATTCAAGCATTCGTGTGAGTAATGCATATTTTAATTAATTTAATGTACTTCTAATGAATTTTATATAAAATAAATAGCTTTCTGCACTTCTCCTCCATATAAACTTTAACTATGCCAAATTTCACGTTCATTCGTTCGCGCAATTCCGTTAAAAAGGGATACAAAGTTTAGGCTTCACGTATTAATATATAGATATGTAGGAAGATTTCGCTATAACTTACCACTGGGAGGTACTTGGCTGTATTATTAAGTTGTATTCTCTACCTTACCGTTGATGAAGTCTCGGACGATAGATAGTATGACCTAAATATAGTGCACTAATCAATAAAGAACATGAGTTCACTAAATATAACGCCATTTTTATTACGTCTTATGTTTTTTTAACAGTTTTAAGTTTTGTCATTAATACAGGCGACAAAAAGAAACGTGCAGTGTTATCGGACTCAGAGAGCGGTGGTGATGATAAGACCACCTCAAAACGTAAGAAGAGTACAGACAGCGGTTCGGACACTAGCAACAAACCCAAAAAAAAATCTAAACAACTCGTCGACTCTGATGAGGAAAATCAAGAGAAAGGTGATACTGGTAAGACTTTAGACTGACTTTTAATAAAAAAATGGTGTGTGATAGAAGCGAAGTTTCCATAAAGAAAGCGAGAAGAACGTATGCCTCACTGTTCTCCAATACACGTATGCAAGCGAGATACTGCCCCCACTCTACCCAACACAGTGTTTACGGCCACCGTTTGCGAAACAGAATTTCAAAGTTTCAAAGTTTTGGCCGGCAACACACTTGTGACTCCCCTGGTGTTGCTAGTGTCTATGGACGGCGGTGATCACTTACCATCGGGTGACCCGTCTGTTCGTTTGCCTCCTATAATATAAAAAAAAAGAAAGAATTTCAAAAAAGTGTTACTTTTAAAAAAATTGGTTGTCCGTAAACTCGGTTTACGGACGATAATTTTGCGTGATAACGTCATAAGAAATGACACATTTGGCCAATAGAGCGGCAGAGAAATAGACGCTATACAAGCCGAATGCTTAGGCCGATTGCGCGTCACTATCGTTTGTTCCGCGATCTCGCTTACACGCTCGGCTCAGGCGGAACGTGACAATGAATTATGCTTTTTCGTGTGGTCATTCATCGATTTATAAGGTGTTATCACGTCAAAAATACTGGCTTGGCATGGGTGTACTAATGAAGAAAACGAGTCCAAATCTTCCCTTAACAATATAACCATGTAATGAAAGAAAATCATAACTGAACGTGTCAATCTATCAACTACGTCTATATCTTTGAAGGTGCTCCTACTGTCTTCTATCTATGTCAATCACTTATTCATGTTGAGATTTTTTAACCCACATTTTTTACTTCAACGTATGGTTGGTTATTCAAGCATTTTCTTTCATATAAATCTTTTTCTGACTGTTGCAAATAGAACAAAATAGTATTAGAACCGGCATGTATCTATATATATATCGATATGTATCATCGTCTTTCGCATCTAGGAAAAAGTTACATTTATTTAAAAATGAAAACTATATCTACCTGAAATAAATATATAATAAATAAATAGGTATATTATACTACAAAACCTATACAAATATCATTGCAAAATAAATTATTACAGTATATAACTTTATTCCCTAAAAATCTAATTTGAAATGGAGCCCCACAATGTAGGTCCTTAAATCTACAAATATGGGAAAGGTGAGACCACTATGTATAAAAAGTTCTGCAACCACGCATAAAAAGTTCTGCAACCATGCATCAGTCATAGGGGAATTGGTGAATTACAGTGACAGCGGACGCGCTGTTCGGTGACGCGTCAGACATTAGCACTGAAGATGAAGCTGACAAGAGATCAGAACGGTCTCGCTCCAAGTCGAGGTCTCGCAGCCGCAGTCCACAGCGATCTGATGATGAGAGACGCTCTCCAGGAGAACAGAAAGGTAGCGGGGACGAGGTAAAAAAATTTATGGAGGATTTTCCAGCAATAACACTCATTTTTAATGTTTTTAATCTCCTTTTCTCATATCTCTGCTAAACCCACATGCTTTCTCTAAAAGTGAATCTTCATTCTTCCATTTTTAAACACTGATATTTTATGTCTATATCTTTAAAACTAAACTAAAAGAAACTAAAGAGTACATATTGCATCCGAAGTAATCTGCATTGAACATAACATTTTGAAGTGGTAATGGCTCAATATTTAGCGTTTTCGGACACCGTTTTGATCGAGGTAGACTGGATTCTTCGTGAATGAGCCGGAATGCCTGGTGAAGGTAAACATTGTGACGAAACCATATCTCGGTGGTAGGGCTTTTTCTGAGTCCGCTAGATACCATCCTCAAGTTGAAAATCTGTCGCGTAGCACCTGTTGGTGTCTTCGGGTACACATACTTGAGATCCAGACCCATATATACCATCTGAGACCTTAGCCATTTTTTAACCGTTCTATTAGACGACCGCGAGCGTTGCGGTCGCGCCGACAACATCATTAATGACGTCATAACAAACGCCCACGCGAAGCTCACGACGCCCCATGTCTGGAGATGGGTCGATGTGAGCGTTGACAAAATGGGCGGGGTTTTCAATAAAGATGGCGACCGTAAAAATGTCAGTATTTGATGCAGTAGAATAATCATATGAAATAACATATTGTATTTAATGGATCAATGAAATTTATTAATTTAATAATAAATGCCTAATGGATTTTTTTTGAAAATAATTAAAAAACTTTAAGATATAAAGAAAAAACCAAAACAAGTAGAAATCATACGGTCTTGTTAGGATTAACTCGTGTCCCGGCATTTTAAGTAAATAAATTTTAGGAGGCACGTGAAAAACCAGAGGAAGAAGAAGAGGTGGAAATCCCAGAGACACGTATAGACGTCGACATGCCGAAGATATGGACGGAATTGGGCAAGGAATTGCATTTCGTCAAACTGCCCAACTTCTTGTCAGTGGAGACTAGGCCTTATGACCCTAACACTTATGAAGACGAAATCGACGAAGAGGAAACTTTGGATGAAGAGGGTCGTGCTAGGTAAGTTTAGTAAGCCTACCTACATAGTGGGTAGGCAAGTCTAGGGAATAGGGGGGCTTAGGGCTTGAGACAGGTAGGGTAAGGTTAGTATCAAGGGATGGGGAGGGGGATGTTTAGGTTAGCGTAGGCCGGAGGGGACGTCGGGGTGGCTGAGGCGGAGGAGGAGTAAACCTCGATAAAAAATCATTGGCGGGGTGACGGCGAAGGGGTTTACCTCTCTTCTGCCGGCCGAACCCAGGGGGGAAGGGGCGGGGGCCCTGACCTCTCATTGCACGGGTTTGACGGGCTGGGAGGCAGTCTCGCAACCAGACTGCCTCAGCCGGGTGCGGCGTGGGAAACGCCTGCCGCCGCGGGTGTAGCGGAGCATGCTCGCGCTGTCCCGCGACACTCCCACAGTGTGGCGTAGGTTGTCGTGGAGTTTTAGTCGGTTAAAGTCGCCGAAAGGCACCGCCAGCTGCGTCCCAGCACGCAGTTGACGGTCGACTCAGCTCAGGCCCTCCCCCGGGGGCCTGACAGTCCATGATGGATTTTCTCTCCACGTTAAAAAAAAAAAAGGTAAGTTTAGTAAAGCCTTCAGGCGGCGGACGCGTGGGCGTCCGTTGCCGCGTAACGAAGACCCGAGACGCTGAAGCACGGTCTCTGCCGCAGCTTCATTAAGAAGCATGAGAGAGGAACTTCCTCTCTCGAGGTGAGGGTCCCCTGTCCGACTACTATGGGGACCCAAGCGCGTGACCAGGTTTGAGGAGTACATGCTCGCCGCTAACCCTCAAATCTAGTCCATATATGCGCACAGGCGGCCCAGGGGTTTTTAGTCGGTAGGAGTCCGACATAACCCTCCCGCTGTCCCCCGGCAGTGGGACGTGTATCCAATGTAGGATTTTCCCCTGGATAAAAAAAAAGGTAAGTTTAGTATCATGTATCATAATTAATTATTTGTCGCCTAAAATTAGT
This sequence comes from Antheraea pernyi, assembly GCA_015888305.1. Lineage (NCBI taxonomy): Eukaryota > Metazoa > Arthropoda > Insecta > Lepidoptera > Saturniidae > Antheraea > Antheraea pernyi. The sequence continues at coordinate 347,415 of MU158922.1, forward strand.
ATTATTATGGCTAAGTAAAAAAAAAATCGCATTTAGCAATACAAAATTTGTCAAGTCATCATACTAAATTGAAATAAAGAGCAAAAGCGATTATAAAAATCATGAGAAAACTCTTGTGACGGTCCTGACTAAATATGAACATGGTTAAAAACTTTTCTTCCCTTATGTTTCCAAGAATATGTGTATATAAAATGGTAGGTCGCATCAGGTACTGAATAGATTTCTTGGGTTTTATTTTATGGAAATTTAGTCCTTATTTAAAAATGTTATGTGATGCAATATTATTTACAAAGAAATTTTGTAAACAACAAATATATTTTTGCTTTCAGTTTTTTTGTGTTTCCTTCTGTACATAAAATATATTAGTAGGTAATAAACAACGCAGACGAAGCCGCGAGTGTAAGCTGGTTTGAAATGATTAAATATAATATTTGAGCATGTGCCTTTATAATATAGGACATTAACTGAATACTGTAAGTGTAACCAACTTTATATTTAAATCAAAATATATCAAAATGCAACCTCCATTAAGATAATAACCTCATTAAAAATTCTTAACTTAATACTGAAAATGTAAACAGTTATTAAATAAATAGTTTTCATCGAATAAGTTCGACTTGTCTTACTCAACCCAAACCCCCAACTTTACATTTAAATTCAAATACAACAATATCAAAATATATCAAAATGCAACCTCCATAAAGATAATAACCTCATTAAAAATTCTTAACTTAATACTGAAAATGTAAACAGTTATTAAATAAATAGTTTTCATCGAATAAGGTCGACTTACTCAAGCCAAACCCCCAACTTTACATTTAAATCAAAATATATCAAAATCCTAAAATAGTTAAGGAAAATAATAATACATTTTTAAAAATCCTAATAATTGCTCACACATACGATTTTTGACGTATGTGTATAACAAATTAAATCAAAGCAAAATAAATAATAGTTTTAAAAAAAACACGCTTTCATAAAAAATCCAACTAAAAAACAGAAAATAAAATTTAATAAATTTGGATTAAGAATAGTGTAAATTAGAAATAAATGTATATTTTTGTAAAAAGTGACAAAAAAAATGATAAAAATACTTTTAATTTTAAATTTGTCACTTTTATTTTTCATTTTTTAGATAACTTATTTTAACTTTTTCGGATTATTGCATTGTCATCGACCTTTGACAGGTGTGCAAAGTTTGAATTAAATCTGATCGTTTAAAGTAAGACAAAATAGAGCTCAAAGGGGTAGGTTACATACATACATACAGGTGAAGCTAATAAAAGCGTGATAAAATAGGTGCAGCCCAAGCGTCTGTAGAATAAAATAATAACACTACGTTACGTAACGTAACAAATAACATTACGTTGGAAACTAGTAACGTAATACATATTTCTATTATTATACATTTTTTTGTCAATTTATATAACTGTGTTAAACGCCAGGTTGAAGCTGAAGGTGGAAAACACGATCCGATGGCGAACGGTCTTCGACAAGGAGGGGAATGCTGTGAAGGAATCCAACGCACGGATGGTGAAGTGGTCCGACGGGAGCATGTCCTTGCATCTTGGCTCGGAAATATTCGACATGTACAAGCAACCATTGCATGTAAGTAGATATAAATGGCCAATAATAAAAAATAAGTTTCTAGTTGACAGAATATTTTTTACCTATTCTATACTTATAATAAAAATTAAATATCTGTATGTAATAATAAAATAAAAATTTTTTACTGATTGAGTATGAAATTAGACACGTCACTGAGAAAGAAAATGCAATTTTTAAAATTTTTGTCTTTCTGTCTGTTCCGGGTAATCTCCGAAACGGTTGGACAGATTTGGACGGGAATTTCATTGGCAGATAACTGAAATTACTGCGAGTTACCTAGGCTACTCTATATTAGACTAACTGTAAACCGTGGCTTCGCCCGCAGTGCTATGTCCAAAACGGTTCCACCGATTTTTATGGGACTTTCACTCGCAGACAGCGGACATTATAAAAAGTAATTTAGTCTATTTTAATTTAGACTAGCTGTTAACCGTGGCTTCGACGGCATTGCTATCTCCAAAACAGTTCGGCCGATTTTTACGAAACTTTCACCGGAAGATAGCAGACATTACAAGCAGCAATTTAGTATATTCCAATTTAGACTGTTAACCGTGGATCGAGAGATCGTGAGATCGATCTCAGTGCTATCTCCAAAACGGTTGGTCCGATTTTCACGGGACTTTCAGGTAACTGACCTTATTGGAAGTAATTTAAGTTATTCTATTTTAGACTAACTGTTACCGGCCACTTCGTCCGCGTGAAATTTAGCAAAAATTTGTCGTTCACTGTAAACATGTGCGTAAGACAGTGCGTTGTACTGGAGACTCCAATAATCAATATAATTGAAATGTAATTTGAGTTATATTGTTTTTTTGGTCATTTTAGCGGCAATTCTGTTTTGTTTACCGCGCTTTCGTCTACATAACTTAGTAACCAGTTTGTACTGAGTTAAATGAGCACTATTTAAATTGTAAAATATTAAAAACTATTTAGATAGATTTAAAGTTTTATATAATGATTTATATTTATGCAAAATGTCAAGACGTCAGCTCATTAATTGTTTACAAATCAACATTATAATTATTAATAGTAATTTTGAAGATAGAAGGGGCATTTCTAATAAGATATTAGATAATAAACGTATTGCTTATTGACAATATGAGTATATTATATCGTTATCTATCTTTATTAATTATTATTATATTCAGTAATTTTTTCATTAGTTCCTAATACAGTGTAAGTGAGCACTGAGGTAGTTATATGGTGGGTTAAGGTTCCAAATATGTTACTGATGGTAAACTTCATTTAATCCACTATTAGTAATTGTATATCTAATGTATACGTCACATGTTACTGTAAGTGGCGTGCGTGTCGTACTTACAATTGTTTTAAAGAGCATTTCTATAATTGTACATGGTCTCACAATTTTATATTTCTTTAATACAATTTTTAAAAACGCGTGTGGAACTGCGGGTAGTCTTCAATAATTTCCTATAGTATAGGAATAATTACTACCTTTAGATATACCCATACATAACTATTTAAATACTTTTATTGTATTTCAGGGTGACCACAACCATCTCTTCGTGCGTCAAGGTACAGGTCTACAGGGGCAGGCAGTGTTCCGTACGAAGTTATCGTTCCGTCCGCACTCGACCGAGTCGTTTACTCACCGCAAGATGACGCTGTCGCTCGCTGATCGATCCACTAAGACTTCTGCCATCAAGATCCTGTCACAAGTCGGAGCAGATCCTGACGCTGATAGAAAGTATCAGCTCAAAGTACGTTTTTACTATACAAATAATTATACACATTCACATTATATAGTATTAGGTCAACTGGCCACGTGTTGCTGTGGCTCAGTTACATTTTGAATTGAATAAAACACGTGCACTATATAATAAAATGGAGTTTAAAAGAAATTTCAAAATTAAAACGTGGCTCCATCTATGAATTGTCTATAACAGTTGGTCCTACAGTTTTTTGTCAACAAACTATTTTAAAACGCCATCTGAGACCGATAAGACTTCAATTAATAACAATAATCAACATTGACAGTCATTTAATTTGTAAATTAAAAATATTGAAGCCATTAATCGAAATGTATATTACCTTATCTTTTATGTGGGATCAAATTATACATAAATTCCATCTTTCGTGAAGTTTTGTGCTGTGCTCATTGCTTGTTTCATATGAGATAGCAACATCGGATAATGGAAAGTCGGTTTACGGACGACAATTTTACGGTGATAACGTAATAAGAAAACATAATTGATGAAAAATTGCATACTTTACTTTGCTCTATACGTGAAAAGTCGAACACTTACGCCGGTAGCGCCTCTGAATCGCTTGTTCCGCGCTCTCGCTTGCACGCTCCGATCGGGCGGAACGTGACAACGAAGCATGCGCGTGCAGTGCGTGCAGCCGTCGTTCATCGATTTATATGACGTTGTCACGTCAAATAAATAATAATTTAATAAAAAAAACACGCTTTCATAGAAAATCCAACTAAAAAACAGAAAATAAAATTTAATAAATTTTTGATAAGTGTAAATTAGAAATAAATGTATATTTTTGTAAAAAGTGACAAAAAAATGATAAAAATACTGATATCTGGAGGTGCTGATATTAACAGTGACGCATGTTAATATTTTTTAACTTTTTTTTTTCGCATTATTGTATTGTCATCGACCTTTGACAGGTGTATGCAAAGTTTGAATTAAATCTGTTCAAAGTTCAAAGTAGGACAAAATCGAGCTCAAAATGGGTCGGTTAGAAACATACATACACACAGCTAATAAAAGCGTGATAAAAAAAAAAAAACACTCACTCATCGATGGGTTCGTGCCGTGTTAGAAAGAAGAGATGGAGTTACGCGCTGCGATGCGTTCGCGTGCGTCGACGCGTCCGAAGCGTCGCGCGGGCGGCGGGGGAGGGGGCGCG
>MU158922.1:351975-363518 GCA_015888305.1 Antheraea pernyi
CGCGGGGTGCGGGTGCGGGGGGAGCGGGCGCGGCTCGCGGCGACGACTCCGAGGACGAGGGCGGCGTCTCACTGCAAGCGATCAAGAACAAATACAAACAGGGACAGAAAGGTACGCACGTTATTATTACGCTGTTCCTCGTAGTCCGTTGAAGCTGTTAAAGACTATAGGACAATAGCAATGTCAGATCCAAAAAAAATTATTAAAAAAATACGTTATTCCAATTTAATAATTTCTGTTTTATTGAAGTGTGAGCACTTCTTTAGGCGCGTTGAACACTATTTTCGAGTGGACAAAAATCATGGATCTCGCGTCATCATCACCGAACGCTTCCCATGAGCCTTTTTTTTCTAAATGATTACGCTATTGTCCTAGCAAGGTCTTAAAAGCGTCACCGAACTACTATCTTCCCATGAGCTATATGTAAACTGTATATATATATATATATATATATATAATGTACATAGATGCGGTATTAGTATACATTATGTATGATATATCAAGTTACAAATTATAAAATTTAAACTCGGCTAGCTAGCAAACTTGATTCAACCCCGTCAATCGGCCCGTATCTAAGCGACATATAACTATTTCTTTTTCACCACCGATATTGAGAATTTGCCGTCTTACTTCCACATTTTACCTAAGACAGTGTGGCGTTACACTATTACTTTACGTATGTGTGCGTTATCGTGCCATTTGTTTTGTCAAAATATCATCTAGGTAATTAATGTATCTACAGCTTTTTGGTTATAGTTTCATTGTATGTAACACAATCATTTGTTTATTAACGATTGACAATATCGTGGGTGGGTGCACTAATCACACTCTAGTAGTACCCTGTTTTTTCTCGAATTGATTAAGCTATTGACCTAGAAAAGTCTTAACAGCTTCACCGGACTACAAACTAGGAATACCCTCGCATTTACTGTCCCTATGCTTACTACATAATACAGTTTGTTGTTAACGTATACTAGTTTTAAGTAAAACTTCTTTACGCACGCCCGACTTTGGGAGTAAGCTGGTGAATGAGTGACGAGAGCGTTACGAAAACGTGTGATCGAGCGACGCGAACGGAAGATTGAGAGGGAGATGTAAGTTAGTGAAGATAGATACTGTGTGGGCATGAAGCAAACTATCTTTTGAACGAGTTATAAAAATAATGTCAAAATTAAAAAAAAAATCAGGGTTAGTGAACGTATCACACAATTGAGGGAATTGAAATTTTTTTTCAAACCATATTTAGAGAAAAATTCTTATTATATATATATCAAAAGAAACTCGATCGAGTTTCTTGTCGGTTGTTCTCGGTGACAGGGTTGTTTGTCCGAACCGATGGTAGTTTTGAAAGTAAAAAGAAAAACTTAAGCCGTCATTGCCTTCATCAATCGATACTTTGTAGCGAGTGCGGGCGCGGCTATCTACTCATCGGAATCGGACGCGTCGGATGTCGAGACGCGACGAGCGCGTAAACAGGACAGGGCGAAGGCTCTCAAGGATTCCGACTCTGAGGGCAGTGAGCCACAAGTGGACCAACACTCGGACCCCTCACACAGCCCCAGCGGCAGCGGCTCAGGCTCCGGCTCTGAATAATGCCTACACGATATTAAATAACCATTTTAAAACTGTTGTTATTATTTATTTCTAACTGTTTCCACATATTCAGGTACTTGTCTGGTGGAGAAATAAAAGTATGACGTCATTTTTATGGTTTAGTTATGAATATATCTGAAATCTGTGAACATTGTTTTCAAAATGGGAAATTATATACAGTGTAAACTCTTTATGACGTCGTTTGTGTTAGAGGTTAATTTCGTTCCCGCACACCAGACTGGACCCCCCTCGGCAGCGACTCAAGCCTAGGTCCGTTCCGTCGGCGTGGAGTCCTTGAGTACGCTGCTCGCGCGAATACAGTGACACAGAATCTTACATCACTGCAACAATATTACACATATCACCTCCACACACATGCTTATACATGGAAGGTAACCGACACGAAATACATATATGAGTTATTGAGGTATGCATACTTGGTACACATATAAATTTCAATAACTTACATAAGTATGAATATGTAGCTTAGCTTAGGTTGACACAGTTAGGTCGCGAATTGCATTAATTAGGCAACAGCCCAAGCCGAGGTGTGCCGTGCACCCTTGAGTTAGTTGTCAAAATAAAATCGGCTGAGTGCCTTAAGCGCTCGCTTTAGTAGTCCGGTGAAGCTGTTAAGTCCTTGCTAGGCAAACAGCGTAGACAGTTCGAGAAAAAAAAAACGTCGTTTCTTATAACGAAAAACTTTCTACAACGTAGAAATTACTTCATTTTGATTGGTTTTCCACAAAACCCATACATTAAATCACTTTTTATAGTGCAACAACCATTCTCTATTATGAAGTAATTACAGTCAAAACCGTTTATGGCGACATCGTTGAGAACAACGTACCGGTTATATTAACCCAGAATAAAGGTCCTGGCTGAATGCCGTACCTCGAAAATATCACCGGTTGTTACGACTAAATATAAGCAGTCCCATCGATGTCATTATAACAGATTTTGACTGTATATTCACATTTAGACCTCGACAACATATTTAACAGTGTAATTGTTTTTACCTTACGAGCTAACCTATTGAGGTGCCGAAATTTCTAAGATACATGAGTTCATAAACAGCCGTCTCGCTTATTGTTTCATGAAGATGCTTCCACCACATCCCAAGACAAGCACAAAATATTTAAAAAAAATAAGAAAAAAGTCTTGGCATAGCGAAACACGTCAAGCAAAGTTAACAGAATATATTGTAATTCGTTTTGGAGGTCGTAGAGCTACGTTGAAACTATTACTGATTTCAGCATGAATGGGGCGGCTCGTCCGGGTTAGTACCACTATCTCACAGAAAATCGACGTGAAGTAACAGTGCTTGCATTGTTGCGTTTCGTTCGGTCAGTGAATGCACCGGAGGCTCACCTACCCTGCCTTCTTTTCTCCCCTCCTCTCCCACTCTCCCCACCCTTTCCCGACACGTAGTATTGGGGCCTACACATGTAATAAGTCAGCTCATCATACGATTGATTGATTAATTGACATTAAAATGCTCCGAGTTCCAATAGATATGAAAACCACACTAATGCTAATAATCATTTCAATATATAAATTCTGAAATTTAAACATTGTCATTCATAATATAATTTTGGTAAAGCCGCGCTGAAGCTATTACTGGTTTCAGCATGAATTGGTCGGCTCGTCCGGGGTACTACCACCCTCTCGTATAAAACCGACGTGAAGTAACAGTGCTTGCATTGTTGCGTTTCGTTCAGTCAGTGAGAGCGCCGGAGGCCCACCACTCCTCCTTTCCCGCCTCCATTTCGCCTAAACACAGGCTGGCAACGCACTTGTGACAACCCTGGTGTTGCTAATGTCTATGGACCGCGGTGGTCACTTAACATCAGGTGACCAACCTGTTCGTTTGCCTCCTGTAAAACAAATAATTGGTATATTTTTTCTCATCCTTCCATATAACGCAAACTCTGTAGAGCGAAAAAAATACTCGGTCCCTTGAAATTCGTTATAAAAAGTTTACACTGTACCAATTACGAGTAAACATGCAATTTTTACTCATACACTTACTCGTAGTGAGTTGCCTCAATAAGTTATAATTCATATAACAGTTCAGGCCAAGTTTTTTGACCGCCCTAAATATAAACACCCCAAAATATATACGTAATACGTATTGTATGTATAACATCGAGACCACTTAGGGATAAATAAATACCAATTTTAGATTCTTAAAATAATATAGTAACTTTTTTGAAGTTATACTTCTTTTGGCGCGTTTGGGAAAAATTATGAGAGTAAATTTTACGATGCGCGCGCACACCGTCACGAAAAACCGTCACCCTGAAGTTAGCTATAGTCAACATTTTGTTTCTTTGTATTAAAACTGTCAATGTATTAAATACCTTTTTTCTACCAATGTAGAATAAGGCGAAAGATAAAAATTTTGAAAATATTTTTATGTTGTTACGCAAAAGAAGTATTACTTCTAACGCGTGTAAGACGCAAAAAAAGTTTGAAGAGGTTTGTGTGGCTTAAATTATGATTTTTATTATGTTTCTGGAATGTGAAATTAATACTATATTTACTTGATATGACAATTAAAACTACAAGAGGTACTGGAACACACGTGTAAAAATATCGTTTTATTGCATAACTGTTTATTAGAATTATTATTGTAAATAAATAAAATATACTTTTATATGGTTTTGTTTTATTCTTAAATTGTGTTACGACATATAAGGTAGTTCTACGTCATTGTTTGAAATGCTATTTCAGTTTTAATAAACAATAACATATTTCGAATATAAGAAGTAAAAAGCAAGTATACAAAATATTAAAAAAAATTTACCAAAAAAATAAACCGCCTTCGATGTGAAAAATAAGTACTACACTAAAAAGCGAAAAATAACTGAATAATGAAATTAACCAATTAAATAAAAAATATTGAGATTCGCACTGCCTAATAATATATTTGAAGTTGATGCTTCCTCCTTTTTCGAAGTCGGTTAAAAAGAAATTATCCAATAGCATCAAAAAGAAACAAAACGTAATTAAAAGAAGAGGGATATATTGTTCTCATATACATGTGCAAATGGGCTGGTTTTATACAATTACAGTTTCCTTGTTTATACGCTCATGAGAGTTTAACAGTCTTTATATCGTGTACTGTCTAGATATTCCAGCTGCAGGCGTATTATAAATAATAAATAAATATATTGTTACAGCAAGAGAATTAAATAAAACGAGATATAATTCACTCCACTTATATTACAATAACGGACAAGTACTTCGCCTCAAGGCCAAAAACTGAAAGAAAAGAAAGAAAGAAATATTTTATTCATAATGCATTATTTACAAATATACAAGAGTGGATAAAATATGCACGTCCCAGCATTACGAAATAGCTCAGCATATGCTAAAGTGTTCAGAAACACTTAGCGCTGATTTTCAGCTGGAACCCAGTGCAAGTCACGGAGCGATATCAATTAAAATTATGAAATATAATATATATAGCGAAAACAAGTAGCGTAAATAATACTATTGTACATATTGTATACAGGGGAAATAAATAAAATGAATAGGATACATAAAACAACATATAAGAGAAGCAATTGCAGGTGTGACTCAAATATATATCCAACAAAAATCAGATGCAAAACCTTTAATTTACATACATTGTGATGCTAATAAAAACTTTTTAAAATAAATTTTAAATGTATGTACCGCATTGAGATTGCGCATTGGAGGGGGCAGGTCGTTCCAGCATCTAGTAGCAGCGAATCTAAAACTACCTCGAAATGAGGTGGTAGCATTCCTATGAGTACATAACATATACATACTTCGAAGCTCTAGTTCTATAACTATTTTGATCTCTTGCCCAGACTAGTTTTTCACAGAGATATTCAGGCTTCCCGGTTTTTATTACACCAAATAATAGTGTGGCTAAGTGCAGCTGCCTCCTATACTCCATTTTTAGCAGTCGCCCTTGATTTAAAAAAGGCGTGACGTGAGTTCGTGGTGGTATGTGATAACAAAACTGCGACTCCTACTACCTACCAATGTTATATTATGAATGACAATATTTAAATTTCAAAATTTATATATTGAAATGATTATTAGCATTAGTGTGGTTTTCATATCTATTGGAACTCGGAGCATTTTAAAGTAAATTAATCAATCAATCGTATGATGAGCTGAACATTTTCAATATTACATGTACACAGGCTCCAATACTACGTGTCGCTAGGCTGAGGAAAGCCGCACAAGTAATAGGCCGGTCATGCTTACGTAGCATGTCATGACGCGAGATTATAGATTTACCTCCTCCCAAAATACCGCTCCTATGAACGGTGGTGATCACTTAACATCATGTGACCCGCCAGTTCGTTTGCCACCTATGATATAAAAAAAAATACAAGATCCCGCCAAAAACTCCGTTTATAATAGGGGTATCCCATGCCAAATCGACCACTTTTGAACCTTACCCCTTTAGATTTCGCTGAAATTTTTTTATTTTTTTCTATTCGATGAAAGACGTTTTTCAGAATTTTTTCAAATTTTTTTATCCAACTCAAAAAAAGTTATGAAGCTTTCAAAAAAATGGCTCTTTTATTTTTAAATAGCCATAACTCTCTCAAAAATTAACCTTTTTTTTTCAAAATTTTTGTTTTTAATTGAATTTTTTTTAAAATAAATAAAAAAAATTTAACATGATCGCTTCTATGAAATAATCGCGTTTTTTGTATAAAATCGTTATTTTTTCGAAGTTCGGCGTTCTAAATTTTTTTTTTCTCAAAAAAAACTTCAATTATTTCTACAATTATCCCAGTGTATCCCAGAGTGGGCCGATTTTTTTTTCTATTTTTTTGATTTAGTTGATAAAAAAATTTTCTACATTTAAAAAATGCAGATTTTTTTTTTCATAATTTCATATGATTTTAAGGTATTATATTCTCCATATATTGTCCGAATTTACCATTATAATGACTAGGATTAATGATTGATGCAGTTAACATTTAATGACTCAGCGCAGCTCAGCGCATTTTCAGCGAAATCTAAAGGGGTAAGGTTCAAAAGTGGTCGATTTGGCATGGAATACCCCAATATTAGTATGGCGTATAGACGACGTATTTTTGTACACCGCTGTTTGGAGCATAGAGCGTTCGTTTGCTTGCTATGACATAAAAAATAATTAACCAGAAAATTCAAGAGAGATTTATTGCATTGTTAATTATCACTTCTGTTGGCGGTCCTTACGACTTCCTCGACTTTTTTCTTTCTTAGTAGGTAATCAGGATGTAACGTAAATATTAAGTTTTCTATAATGTAACAAATTTAAAACCATATCTTTGAGAAGACACGTAAATTAAAATTTAACTTGATTATCTTTATATATAAATTTCTTCTGTGCGTGTGTATGTCACTGAACTCCTCCTAAACGCCTGGACCTATTTTGATTAAATTTTGTGTACGTATTCCAGTGGATCCGAGGATGGTTTAGATTCACAATTGGACCCGGTAGGTGGCGCTGCATTTGATTTTTAGATATTTTTTATTATTATCACGGTGGGACAACGTCCGCCCGGCCCGCTAGTCTACTATATAACTAGATGTTACAACTTTGCCTGTGTGGAATTTCGCAATAACGTTTTGTTCAGTTGTAAATATGGGCGTGGGACGAGCAGTACATGACACTGCTCTAGACCACCTATAGATGTAGAATCCATGGACAGTCATTGCTGTGTTACCAGTTTATAAACCTCTGAGCAAGATAAGCAGTGTCTGAAAAAGAGAGGCACTGTGACTAGTCAAAGTACGTGGTTGTCTCGTTCCAATCGGGTACGATTTTAACATGATTTATCGAGATGTTCTATTCAGTACTGTTAATGTAAATTGTGTCTCGTAAATTATCTTCCCAACACCAATTATAGTCCACGGTCCTGCATCACATTTCGTTATGTTCTCTACCACGTATCCACATTTATTGAATTCTATATGACTCCTGTCGTAGAGTCTGTCGAATGTTGAATTCGGAGCAATCAACTCGCAACTCTCCAAATCTTTTATAGGATAAGGAAAACTCGGCTTGAAAGCACTACCCTCGTCCAGGACAGTGATTTTCGATTCAGGTGGTATTATTTCTGTAATTAAATTAATACATAATTAATTCTATATAATGACTCCATTATTATCACTTGACATTATTTAATTATAATATAAATTATAATAAACATAAAATTCCAACGATTGAAACTCATGTTCATTTCATTAGAATTCAATTAATTGTTTTGGTACCGTAACAAAAGATTATACTGATTCCCGTATATTGCGTATATTAGTTTATTAATAATATTATTATATTCGTCCCGCCCTAATAATAAAAAAAAACTTTATAAGATTTTTTTTTCCCTAAACCTTTCATATGAATCTTTTTATCTACTGGTGAAAATTGTATGAAAATCCGTTCATTAGTTTTTGAGTTTATCGCGAACAGACAGACAGACGTGGCCGAAGACTTTGTTTTATAATATGTAGTGATGTAAGTATATATAGTAGTATGTGCCAAAAAAAACCAATATTTTTTTTTCTCGCTCTCACCCCAAAATACCATAGTATATATCCAAACAAAAATTATGTCCAAAGGACAGCTCTTAACTTCAATCTTAAGAGGTCCTCCAACGAACTTGTTTTGAACATTTTTGTAACTTACAAACCGTGAAGAAATTTTATTTTGTAAAAATGAATGGATAGGTCTCACCAAGAAAAAATTAATTGGGTCAAATTTCTATCTTTAATATTTAAATTTTTACGGATCTTTCAAATTTGAATTTTTCATAATTTTGCTTTTCTTATCTTTTACGGCTAAACTATAAAGATAGAATAAAAACTTAAATGGCAATTTTGTAGTTCTTTTGACGCTCTATACAAAAGTTCTTAACGAATTTTCCGTATCGTTTTTTTGTTTTCTTGTTTGGATATATTGTATCATATCTTGGGGAGAGAGCAAGAAAAAAAAATGTTCGACTTTTTTTGGCACACCCTAATTATATAGTATATGAATTTCCTCTAAAAGTAGTAATTCCCTGGTAAGGACACATTTAGAAAGAAATCGCTTTACTGTACTTCAATTCGTTTTATAAATTGTTCATGTGCTGAATTTTAAAGCGACGATAAAAAGAAGTTTTTATTCAACAGAAATTGATTATGAAGCGATGATAATTGATTTTACAAGTGGTAAAATTAATATGTAGCTTCACGCAATAGGAAACAACTTGTGTGTCGCAGCTAATTGACGAAAACCGAGTTACAAAATTAATATCGTGTTAATTCGTTCGCCGTAAGTGGCACAATAGGAAAGAGAAAAATAAAATAATTTCTAAATAATAGTAATACTAAAACACATTAAAAGGCAGTTAACCTTTTTCATTGCTTTTAGCTCACATATAAAATATATATCGTGAGTACGTGTATACTAATAAATTAACCATACATTTTTCTTTAGATTCGTTACCTATATACCTGTTTATGAGGGGTTATTAAAATTATTTACAGTCTCCTCGTATCTCAACGATAACAACCAATTGGTAACGGTTATTTTCTTAGTTACCTTAGTTCACTGCCTTTTTTTATTTTATTTTTTTCTCGAACTGTCTACGCTATTGACCAAGCAAGGTCTTAACAGCTTCACCGGACTAAGGCACTAAGGACTAAGGCTTAAGGCACTCAGCCGATTTTACTTTGAGAACTAGCTCAAGGGTGCGCGGCATACCTCGGCGGCTTTGGCTGTTGCCTGATACATGCAATTCGCGACCTATCTGAGCTAATCTAAGCTAAGCTAACTATTCATACATATATGAGTTGTTGAAACATATATGTGTACCAAGCATACATACCTCAACAACCCTTATATATATTTCGTATCGGATAATATTCTAAACTATTTCAGTTTGATAAGGGGAAAAAATAAAACCCTTCCACCTGCATGTGTAAGCGTGTATGCGTGCACGTGTGTGGAGGTGATATGTGTAATGTTGTCGCAGTGATGTAAGATTTTGTGTCACTGTATCGCGCGAGCAGCGTACTCAAGGGCTCCATGCCGAGGCAACGGACCTAGGCTTGAGCTGCTGCCGAGGGGGGCCTAGTCTGGTGTGCGGGAGCGAAATTTACCCCCAGACCACGGCGGCGTGATCTGTGGTTACGCGGGCGTGCTTAGTTCACGGCCAATTAAGTAACTCTCTTTGTTTAATTGTTTATATAGCCTACCATCCTAAGTTTAAAATCTGTCTCCAATCACCAAGCTGCACTTGAGACCCCATTACCGTCTAGGTTTAACGTGTTTACCATCTAAAATTATATCGTCATTTACATCAGGTGACATTATGGTCAAACGCTGTAAAGGATAAAAGAATGTTCGGCGGTAAACTTCAGGGCTGGACTTAGACGCAAGCAATAGGGGAAACGACCCCTGGAGGTAAAGACTTAAAGAAAAATATAATACACAAACAGAAGAACATGAAGAGAGAAGTTTACAATTACGAACATTATCTTAATATCCAAAAGCGTACTCATTAGCTATTTAAGTAAAAATCCTCTTACAGTTATTATTACTCTTCGTAACTAAACACATCCGAAATTGCAAAGTTAAAATCTACTAGATATTGCAAACTCACTCACCGACAATTTCAATAGTAATCACTTGAAACAACTCGATCCAGTTACCATCCAAATCTTCGTAATACACGCTCAAAACCCAATTCCCGTGGTCTTCCTCCATTAAAGGACCGAGTGCAAAATCATTCACACCCATCGCTTCTTCTCTAGCAGTAAAGTTTTCAAGCTTAGTACTGTACATTTGTAAATGGTTTAGAGGTTTTATCACAGCGTTAATCCCACCTTTTATATGCTTCACCACAATATAATTACTTAAATATTTAAATTTCTTTTTACAATTCTTTGTTTGTCGTTTTATATCTAACGTAATGGTATCGCCGTTTGGCTTATTTAAATAATAATATACGTCTTTAGCGTTAATAATGGGTGCTGAAATGATAACGATGTCGTTCAGACGAGTCGACGCAAACAACGGTGTTAATTCCACTTTCGATTTACCTGAAATTAATCAAATTGTTCTTTTAATTTGTAAATTGCTTTACAACGACGTTTGGTGTTTGATTAAAAATACGATATATATAAAGTCTATTTCTCGACTGAACTAAATTAACAAAAAACTAGAATTGGCTTACTAACTAAACTGTTAACTAAAACTAGATAAACTAAACTAATTGCGACTGAACATATATATTTATATCATAGGAGGCAAACGGGTCTCCTGATGTTAAGTGATCACCACCATCTACAGACACTTGCAACACCAGGGGAGTCGCAAGTGCGTTGCCAGCCTGTGTTAGGTGCGGAGCAATTGAAGGGGAGGGGAGGTGGTCTTCCGGTGCTCTTACTGACCGAACGAAACACAACAATGATCGAAGCAACAATGCAAGCACTGTTACTTGAAGTCGGTGTTTCTATGGGTCGGGTGGTAGTACCCCGGGCGAACCTTTTTTTTTTTTTTTAACGTGGGGAAATCCCTTATGGATACGCCACCCTCCCGGGGAGAGGGTGGGTTATGTCCGAGTCGCACGGACTAAAACCCCACGGTGTACCGACAGCCCGTTTTGTGGGGGCGGCAAGGGATCGTTCAAGCTAATCAACCTTGTAGAGCCGCCCCCACGGTCCGCCCGGCGGAAGGTGGCCGCCGGGCTCCTACCTATAGAGGGACAGACCGGGTACACCCCGGCTGCCCCCCCTCGTCCGCCGGACCTGTGCAATGAGGAGATGGGCCCCCCGGCCCATCCCCTCAGGTCCGGCTACGGTGGCAGGAGGAGTTGGGCGAAGCGCCTTCTCCTCCTGCCTGTCCTCCTTTGGCGGAGACGGCCACTTTGAGGGCTGCCTCGCGGGCCCTCTCCGCCTCCTCCTTCTGCGAGATGACCACC
>MU158922.1:363824-384376 GCA_015888305.1 Antheraea pernyi
GGGCGGACGGCGTCT
Organism: Antheraea pernyi; assembly: GCA_015888305.1. Classification (NCBI taxonomy): domain Eukaryota; kingdom Metazoa; phylum Arthropoda; class Insecta; order Lepidoptera; family Saturniidae; genus Antheraea; species Antheraea pernyi. The sequence goes on from MU158922.1 coordinate 363,840, forward strand.
ACGGTAAACCGTCCGAACCGCTCGTCCGCCAAGTCCTGCTGCCACCTTTGGACGGCGTCTTCTCTGAGACGCCGTCTCTCCGCCCCTACCTCCCTGGGAGCCGGAGGCTCCCCCCTTCTTTTCCTCGCCGCCGTGAACTCGTACACGGCGGCGAGAACTCCTGCCTCCAGCTCCCAGGGCAGGGAGCCGGCGAGCACACAGGCCGCCGCCGAGGACACCGTCCGGTACGCCCGGATCGCCCTAAGTGCCATCGTGCGCTGCGCACTTCGCAGCGCACGCACGTTGGCGGCACCGAGGGCGTCGGCCCAGACTGGAGCCCCGTAGGCGGCCATCGCTCGCACGACTCCCATATAGACCCCGGGCGAACTGACCCAGTCATGCTGAAACCAGTAATAGCTTCAGCGTGGCTCTACCACCTACAAAACAAAACTAAAATTAGTATACAAATAAAAGTAAGTGTGACGAAATAAAAGATCAACGCTTTTCAGCTACAAATAATGGAGAAGATGAACAAAAGACGACATTGTTAAAAAAAATATAGACATAATGAAATTCCAGAGTCAACAACCGGTGGAGTTAAGGTTATGTGAATTTACAACAACAAGAAAAATAAAACCAAAAGAATCCCAGTTTATAGGGTGCAAGACAAGCTTGCCCGTAACATAGTGCCTTAATAAGGAATTTAGGATATTATATCAGACAAATTAGACATATTTTTCCAAGGCATTGCAACCTTTCTTATAATAAGATTTGTGAAGTTTGCGCTAAACTATGCTATCAGTGTGTGATTAGTAACTACGTTGTTAACACTTAGATAGTGTCTTAATTTTTTTATTGTATCTGACAATGGAAAGAGGCTAGAAAAGTATAGTGTTTTATATATACGTTATTGTTTACATCTTTTTAATTTATTTCCTATTTATTAGTTTCGTTGTACCTATACAAATTTTTGGGGTGTAAGGGGTGTCGAATAACATCATAACACTTGAGACACCCAAGCCAACCTCACCTGCACGTGGTGCTGATTAACGAACGAGGCAATGGCGAAAGCACGGTGATAGGGTATTACAGCCTGACTAGGTCGCAACCAACATGTATATGGCGAAAAAGCCCGTCATAGGGATTTGCTTCTGCGGGTCGCGTTTCGGGATCAGCCTGTGCATATTCATCTATTCGCAAGCCAGTATGACAGTGGCAATGGATAGTGTGTCACTCGGTGGTCGCCATTGTTTTTGGACTGTATTGAGCTTACCATCAGGCATATTGCAGTCACTTTGCCCAGCTACAATAAAAAAAAAATACAACCAAAATATCCCTGACTCTTCTCTCTGGGATTTATCTCTCCGACTGCTATTTACAATACGGACATGCCTTTGTATTAACCACATAACTTGAAATGTATAATAGTATATTTTTAAATCTTATAGCAGTCAAACAAATGTGTGGGTCACCTGATGTTAAGTGATCACCTCCGTCCATAGACACTAACAACAACAGGGGAGTCGAAAGTGCGTTGTCAGCCTGTGTTTAGGCGAAATGGAGGCGGGAAAGGAGGAGTGGTGGGCCTCCGGCGCTCTCACTGACCGAACGAAACGCAACAATGCAAGCACTGTTACTTCACGTCGGTTTTATACGAGAGGGTGGTACTACCCCGGGCGAGTCGACCCATTCATGTTGAAACCAGTAGTAACTTCAGCGTGGCTCTACCACCTTAACAAGATATATATTTATGTGTACAATAAAGATTAAATAAAAATGCATCGCCGTCTGAACCATATCGAAATAGTTTCAACTCTTTTTTTTTACTTGGGGAAATGCTTTATCGGGGGAGAGAATGGGTTATGTCCGACTCGTACGGACTAAAACCCCACGGTGTACGTCTGCCGCTATAGTTGGGGCGGTACGAGATCTCTATAGACTTCATCGTGCCGCCCCAGCGGTTGGCCCAGCAGCGAAAGCGCCGCCGCCGGGCCCCGTCTTGTTAGGAGACAGCCGGGTATACACCGGCCGTCTCCTCCGTCCGCCGGACTTGTGCAATAGGAAGATGGCCCCCCGACCCATCCTCCCTGGTCCAGCTACGAAATAATCTGAACACCAGCTTTAATCAAAATCAAGAAACACTTTATTCAATTTAGGCCCTGACAAGGCAATTATAATCGTCAAACCTACCACCGGTTCGGAAAACAACCTAGTCATCGAGAAGAACCGGCAAGAAACTCGATCTGGTTTATCTTTTTATCCACTCTATAATAACCTTTTGACAACAAAACCCGCTAGACATGGCGCTTAAACTCACAATCTGGGTAATAGGTAATATCCTTCGGGACTTTGTTATAAAACATAACACTATTCCCTAAGAAACTGTTTCTGTTTTTACTAAGTCTAAAACATGGAACAACCATTTTGTCACAGTTTCTGGTATTTATTATTAAGAATCATACCATGATTTTAATCACACATATAATTAAAATCATTTATTGTCACATTTAAATTGATATAGTAATCGAAGTCAGGTGGTATTGTTTACTCAATATGTTTTCAAGGTTATTGAATATTAACTAATAACAGCAAACAAGAGCAGTCAGTGTCACTGAGCGTCTTGGCGCGGTAATGTATACTTCTATACTAATATAAAGAGGTAAAGTTTGTGAGTATGTGACGTTGTAGGGGGTAATCTCAGGAACTACTGGTCCGATTTGAAAATTTATTTCAGTGCTAAATAGCTTATTTATCGGGGAAGGTTATAGGCTATATATTACACCGCTAAGACCATTAGGAGCGGAACTCTGATGGAGAATATTTCAAAATGTTTTTTTTTCCTCTTGAGATCTTCCACTGCATGCCCAAAGTAACTATTCCACACGAATGAAGTTGCGGGCAGATGCTAGTCCTTAATAATTTTATTAATGCGAAACTAAGTTTATTTGTCTGTTTGTTTGCTAAGCATTCACGCTTTACTCAACCGATCATCATTAAATTTTTATACACGTCTTGGTAAAAAAAACTCATAAACTGTATCGTTTGAACTGAACTGAGTACGTTATTAGGCTAGCAAGGCCTTAAGAACTTCATCGGACTAATCTATATAAATTAGCAAACGGGCACTTTACAAATGGAAAAAAGAAAGGAAAATGCCTTTATCTTTTTAAAACAGTGTTTTCGAGACCGGAGACGAATGGTTATAGAATCGCAAATAACGATCTGTTAATCTTACTTGCTTGATAGGATCAAACTAACGAAGACATACGAGTGTCTGGATTTGTAAGTATACATTGCTTAACTATGGTAAAACTCTGTAATAACTTTTATTCCTTCAATACAATATTATTTAAGAAACAATTAAATTTATATTAATATTATAAAATTGAAGAGTTTATTTAGTTGAACGTGCTAATTTCAGGAACTAATTGGTCCGATTTGAAAAATTATTTCAGTGTTAGATAGCTTGTTTATCGAGGAAGTTTATATTATATAATCACTATAAGACAAATAGGATAGATAGAAAGATAGATAAATAGGATAACGAAGGATGTTTCAAAATCGCCTTTTTTTCCTTTTTTTTTACGTGGGGAAATTCCTTATGTATACGCCACCCTCCCGGGCGAGAGGGTGGGTTATGACCGACTCGCACGGACCAAAATCCCACGTTGTACCGACAGACCGTATTGTTGGGGCGGCGAGGGATCGATCTATGCTTATCCCCTTGGAGAGCCGAGCCGGCGGAAGGTGACCGCCGCGCCGGGCTCCTACCTATAGAGAGGCAACCGGATACACACACACCGGCTGCGTGTTAGTAAAACCAAAGTAACTATTGACTACTCCACGCAAACGAAGTCGCGGGCAGAAGTTAGTGTAAGATAAAAATATTCAAATATATATTGATTTCCAGACATAAAGAATACCCATTGTTTATTATATTCAAACGGATACACACACACCGGCTGCGTGTTAGTAAAACCAAAGTAACTATTGACTACTCCACGCAAACGATGTCGCGGGCAGAAGTTAGTGTAAGATAAAAATATTCAAATATATATTGATTTCCAGACATAAAGAATACCCATTGTTTATTATATTCAAAGTGATGGATAGGGACTTCCTTATAATTTTACGTGATTATAGATAACTTGATCATAATCGACAAAATTTAACGAAGAGCTAATTACAATTGGTGAGCAATTAAAACTACGGAATTATTTTATGTGTGTAGGAATAATAAGAAATTAAAAATACAAGACAATTAATGTTTCACATTACAGTTATTTTATTATTTAACTGAAAAAGATAAGGCGTATTGAATCGTAGAATTCATATCACTATTAAACAAAGTTAGTATACTTAACAATTATTTTTCACTTGTTAGTTTATATTACCACTAGCCTCTGCCCGCGACTTCGTTCACGTGGAATAGATACTTTGGGCTAACGTTAATACGCAGCGGAAGCTCTCAAGAGGATAAAAACCCCGATTTTGAAACATTATTCATTGGTGCTCCGCTCCTATTGGTCTTAGCGTGATGATACTCTATAACCATCCTCGATAAATTAGCTATATAATACTGAAAGAATTTTTCAAATCGGACCAGTAATTCCTGAGATTACCCCCTACAATGTCACAAACTTTACCTCATTATAATATTAGTATACTAGCGGGCACGGCAGACGTTGTCCCGCCCTGATTATGAAACAATAATTGTATACAACTTATATACCAAAATGTTCCTCATGAATCACTTTATGCACTGGTGAAGATCCATTCAGTAGTTTTTAAGTTTATCGCGAACAGACAGACGCGGTAGGGGACTTTGTTTTATACTATGTAATGATATAGAAACATATTTTAAACTATTATATCTAATCAATTTACTTTAAGATGTTAGATACATACCTCACGAATCAAGAATCAACATCGACAAAAGAAGCATTTGTGTATAGTTTTCTCATACTTCAATACTCAAGAATAGAAAAATTACAACAAAAAAATTCACAGCATTTCGCCATTAACTCCAGTAGCAAATTCAATTAACATACTCGGTAGAGCACGAAATAAAGCAAGTTCGTATACGTACTTATGATATTATGGTGTCCACCTTCTCGATTTACAGTCAAACTATACGTAAATAGCGTGTGACAGAGTAACACGATGAAACGCGCGCCCATGACTTCAGTTCTGTAGAGACTGATATAAAAAACATATGTACATACACAAACATTCTGATAGTCCGTAACGGTTATTTGAATAAGAACAATTTTTAATTCCGCAGGATTATTGGCTTCCGTAATCACACATTTCTGTTTTGATAATTTATTCTGACGTTCAATTTTCGATCTCACAATTCTGTAAGTTGATGAAGTCTACTTTTCATTTTGCCTCCTGTTTTATGGCATCGACGCGGAAACGTTTATAACACCAATGGCTGAAATATTATCAATTTCATGTTACATATTAATAGTCAGGATAAAAACGTAAATGATATAGAATTATTTTGTTTTCATAATAAATTCCTGTTTTCAAATTACATTTAACCTTAGAAGTGTTTCCACGTCCTTCTCAGTCAACTCATTCGTAGGTTTGCTCTTTCATGGGACGATTATTTCCACGCTGTAAGTACTAGGTATAGTTTTATTTATATGTCGAGTCTGGGCGCTCGCGAAACGTTTGGTTATCTTTTGTGAAACTTCAGAGTTAATTAATATTGCAGTTGTAACGATTCAAAGCCTATTTGTAAATGTTTTTTATTTGTTTTTAGGAACGATGTATTATTATGCATTATAGCACACATGTTGTTTGAAAATGAAATTTACGCTTTATGCGATATATAGCTATGGTATCATACACCCGATGCCCGTCAAGATGGTTTGTTTATTATTTATTGTACCATCATGTGATGAGGAAGGTGTCCTAAATGCAGTAAGTGGTAAGCTTAAAATAATTACGTATTATAATCTAGCCAAAGAATACGTGGTCACTTTCGAACAAATGTGCTTTTCGATGTTGTATTCAAGGAATATGAATAGGTGGCCATTGACTATGTTTTATTGCATATTGAACTATAAGTTTTGTCATGGCAACTCTTACGTGATATATATACTACCACAATGTCATATCAAAACATGAAAAACCTTCAATTGAAGAGAATATATGAATAAATGCAGTACACAATTAGCTACGCAATGGATGACAAAGAAACTAGAGGTTTCTACTTTGCATTTCTGAGTATCATCGAAAATATTGTTCCAGAACCCACTGCACAGGGTCATCGTTTTTTTGGTAGATTTGTGCCTTTCCCTTAGGTATGATTACATACATATATTGATAGGTCAAAAATGATAATCATAATAAAATCCTATAAAGGAACAAACCCCACAAGCTCGACACACAATAAGAGGGTTTATAACCGCTACCCCACGAAGCCTAAAGATAATTATAGACCGATTTAGCTATTTAAAGACTACGTAATATTTCACAAAAAAACGACTGTACACTGTGTTGAAGATAACTGTTTCGCTATCAAATGTCTTTATCGATTCCCAAACCGCAAGAACGGTACTCCGTCCAATAATTTTATCAGCATTCAGATTAGAATTCCTTATCTATATTCAATATGCTTGCTCAGTCCTTCCTGATACCATAATTGTAAACAGAGATGTCTTTATATATTTATTTATTTTTCAATTTGGCGCTCGTAGTAAGTGTGTACGCGCTAATATCAAGTGACGTATCAGCGTAATTTGTAGTTGTCAAAGGTGCCAAAATTTGGGGCCGCCATTTTGGCTTTCCGGTCGGAAAGATACGTTGTTAATGACATATGGTCAAGTACTGATATTGTACTGCTTTATTAATTTTGTATTATATTGCAGGTCCTTGTTTAAATATATACTATAATTAAAGTTCAAAAAAACGATTATTTATTTTCAATGTACAGTGTAACAAGTTTGATTCAAGCCAACCAGGTTCACTAGATTTTATTCACGGAGTCAAATAAGTTTCCAGACCAGAGGCCCACCTTCCATTCCCTCTCTTCTCCCCTACCGCTTCCCCTCTGCCTCCCAAACACAGTCTGGCAACGCTCTTGCGACTCCCCTGTTGTTGCTAGTGTCTATGGCCGGCGGTGATCACTTAACATCAGGTGACCCGCTTGTTCATTTGCCTCCTATGATAATAAAAAAAAGCTTTTTATACTTGAAATTTGAATAGAGTTATAAATTACATAGGATTTGTCTTCTCTTTATCATGTTAAAAATAAAAAACAAAAATACGGAGAAATATATATTTACAAAAGTACTTTTCATGCAGCTATAGCAGTGGCAACTATCCAGTCTGTGTATGCTGAAACTCTAGTGTTTATACTAGGGAATTCTAGGTCAGCACAACCCTCGGCCCAAGAGAACACTCCAACAACAGCGCCGCCATCGATCAGAGGGCTTCCACCATCACCCTGGATGAAAATAAATTTATATAAAAATTTCGATCCACAAGTGTTCTAATTAGTTAAAAAAAAACGATGCCGTTAGAGAATTTTCGTCGTCACAAAGAAAGAGAGAAAATCGTATGAAGAGAGAGAGACATAACGCTTTTTCCTTACGATTTTTTTATTTTTTTTAATGTTATACAGATACGCGCTTAGCCACGATCTCACCTGATGGTAAGTGACGATGAAGCTGACGATGGATCGCGCTTACCTGCTAAATACCTGTTCACTCTACTCTTGAACACTCCCAAGTTGTATGATGACGGGAAGACAGACGCCGGGAGTGAATTCCAGACCTTAGCCGTACGTATAATAAATGTGGAAGCAAATCGCTTCGTACGAATCTCAGGAATATCAACTACATAAGGGTGGAAACCCTCACGGCGTCTGGTCGTCCTCTGATGGAATGGGGACGGTGGAATTAAATCATGTAATTCCTGTGCACACTCTCCAAAGTGTAACTTAAACGTGACGATTTCTACAATTCAACTCCTACCGCAAGCCACCGTGAGGAAATTAGTTCTAAAAAGCTTCGTTCCAAAAAAAAACAATTCTTTTTTTCTATTTTGCTTGTGCCAGATGTTAAGTACAGTACCTAGTAAAATTAAAGAAAAACGGCAATCACTGAGAAATATGCAATCCATTTGGTTTGGCCGGTGAAATATCAATCTGATGTCCGCAGGTACGAACCTCAGCATTTTTCAACATTTCAGCATGAATGGGTCGGCTCGCCCGGGGTAATACCACCCTCGCACAGAACACCGACGTGAAGTAATAGTGCTTGCTTGGTTGCGTTTCGTGCGGTTAGTGAGAGCGCCGGAGGCCCACCTCCTTTCCCCTTTCCCTTCCCCTTTCTACTTTCCTTACCACTCGCCCATACACAGGCTGGCAACGCACTTGGTATTGCTAGTGTCTATGGACGGTGGTGATCACTTAACATCAGGTGACCTACCTGTTCGTTTGCCTCCTTTTGACATAAAAAAAAACCAACGAATTTACGTACTCATTTAAACTGGTCATACTATCGGCTGACGGTGAAGGAAAACACCCTGAAGAAACCTGAACCTGAGAAATGTTCTTGCTGTACCATTGTATGTGGAAAAATATATAACTGAATTTTTTGGAGTTTAAAGTAACCAATACATTTACTTTCAATGATTTCTTATAACGTACTAATAAAAAGTATAACTTAATAAGTAACATACATATTCCTGCAATTAATTCCCTCCCCTAACCCTTCCCCCAAAGGGTGGGAACGCACTTGCGACTCCTCTGGTGTTGTTAGTGTCCATGGACGGTGGTGATCACTTAACATCAGGTGACCCATCTGTTCGTTTGCCATCTATAACATAAAATTTACTGAAAATTATATGAAAATAAACTCTTAGTTACTGCTCCCATAGAATCTTCTATTTCAAATGAAGTGTGTAAACAAAATAAAAATGTTTACTGGAATAGACAACAAGTCACTTCATTTTTAATCCCACTTTCAATAACGCAATCATTGTCACTTTGTTTTTTCTTCCTTCATTCATAGTATGTGGGAAAAGTATCATAACGCTATTTTTCAAGAAAGATAATAGAAAAATAAAACTTTTCAGTATAAATATAATGCAATATAACGAAATAAAACGCAAAAAGCATGAGAGGACCAGAGAAGTCGTCATGGAATACTGACTCTTTGATAAAATTATACAAATTTTATTTTTCTCTAATTGGTCCTTATCATTACAATTTCGATTTTAATCCTTCGGAGTTGCTAGCTAGCTCTTTTGATAAAATACTCTAAACCCTTAGTTCTCAAAGTAATCCAGGTGGACCTCCAGAGGTCCGCTGGAGACTCCACGAGGGTCTACGTTGGCGTGACAAAAAATGGTGGTTCACAATTCGTAAGCGGGGAATGAATAATTTTCTAGGAAAATTTATCTGCTTTCGATAGTTAAAAACTAAAATCTTGGCTTGACTTCACCCATCAATGTAGCCAGATAATATTTTAAGAAGCTCAACGATTGTTACTTGTAAAAACTTGCATATTCCATATTCCCATCGATAATCAGCGTTGCAGTACTGCTGTACTCCACATTTTGCTGAATGGGTTGGCCAATTCTTTTGTTTTTCTCATTTTTCAAATATATCAATTTTTTTTGTCTAATTTGTTTGTGTAATTTAATTGTAAGGTTGTTCCACCAATAAACTATTTCTTTCTTTCTATATTCAACATGGCCAACTTTACTTTTTTTACATTAACTCTCAGCACAATCAATTAGATAATTAATCAATCAATTCTCACTTTTTTCTTTTGAAAACTGTTAATTCGTGTTCGGAACTCGGTCGCAACGTAAATTTCCATAAATAGGTCTAATCATCACATTTTTTTATCGAGATTGGGCAATATGGTAGAAATATACCTACAGGCACTACACATGCACTACTAGCCATCGAAACCAGCTAAATTTTTAAAGTGGGTTATGAGAAAAAAGTCTGAGAACCTCTGCTCTAAATTTTTTTTTTTCGAACTGACTACGCTATTGACCAAGCAAGGTTTTAACAGCTTCACCGGACTACTAAGGCGAGCGCTTAAGGCACTCAGCCGATTTTATTTTGACAAATAGCTCAAGGGTGCGCGTCACACCTCGGCTTTGGCTGTTGCCTGATACATGCAATTCGCGACCTATGTGAGCTAACCTAAGCTAAAATAACTATTCATACATATATGAGTTGTTGAAACATATATGTGTACCAAGCATACATACCTCAACAACCCTTATATATATTTCGTATCGGATAATATTCTAAACTATTTCAGTGACTCTGCTCTAAAGTTTCAATAAACTTATGAGGTTAATAAAGTATTGAATAATGTATTGAAGCCTCCTTGAAATATAGGATAAAGTATTATTTTCCGCCATACCAGTATATAATTTAAAATCACACACAAATACACATGTATATATATGTATGAATACTTTTTTTATCTCCACTGATATGAAACACTTGTTCTAGATTCATATATATTAGCGTAACTACCTTGAAAATAGTTATCAGTTCTCACGAATACTTAATACACAATTAATTACCAACTTCAGGGTCCCGCTTTTAGTGCGCGTATCGTAAAAATTCCCTTTCATCATTTTTTCCAAACGCGCCAAAGGAAGTATAACGTCAAAGACCTTTGATGAATACTATTGCGATTAAATAGTATATCTGGTTACTAAAAGTACAATAGGCAACAAGTTAGAATAGTTTCTCAGCGACAGCCATAACACCTGTGCAAGCAAATATCAAGTTCGTACCTAATAACCTTCAGTAATTCTGTGTAGTGTATATTACAAGAAATATACGTAAAAGTCAACAAGTTATAACACATATTAGGTATAGTTGATGTGAAACCAACATCTTACATTATTTAACCGACTTGTTCTAAAAATGAGGCGGATAATTTGTTCGGATGTATATATCATATTTTTATCACAAATTTGGAATTTGGGTTGACACCGACTTCAAATAGATTAATAAGTCTATGTAATATTTTTTTTGAGAAACCAATATTTTAGATTATTACTGCCATTGTCGAGTAGTTAATAGTATTACAAGTTCTTCTTCCTTTCAGTTTTTGCAACCAGTCTTCTAGTAGACTATTACTGCCATTGTCAAGTGAGTATCGATATTACAAGTTTCTTTATATAATTTCAATGAACTAACAAGATGGTGGCCATCTTGTTAGAACTTTCCATGGAGTTTTTGTGGCATCTCAGAATTCATGGTCCGTGGTATTATTTTCCATTCATTTCACTTATGCACAATAAACAAACTATATAATATAAAACACCACCAATTTAACACAATATAGAGTCAAGTGACACAAGATTATGAATAAAAAATAAAATCCACTATATGACAGGCCAAAATCCCGCCAAAAACTCCAAAACGTAATCATTTAGTTTAGTGCCTTTCTGTTTCCACAGAGTTTCTTTTTGAAGTGATACCTTCTTTATGGCACGTTGAGCGGTATTTTGGCAGGAGATAAATTCATAACATGCTAATAAGAGTGAAAGACCTTTGGGCTTGCATCGGACTAATGACGGGTAGTATAAGGCCTTGTTTACATCTAAAATGGATACTTTGTATTGAGATTGTGCAGCCAATCACATTAAACTGTATAAAAATGTATATGATTATTGCTCGGAGTACTAATAGATGCGAAAACTAGATTAATGTTAATAATTTCAATATACAAATTATGAAATTAAATGAATTTCTTTAAAAAAATTCAATGATAACATTGAATTGTTTTGAGTTTTCACTTCTGTCGGTAGTCCTTAAGACTGCCTCGACTATTTTTTTTACCTACCACAAATCTGGAATTTGGGTTAGTACCGACTTCATATAAAATATTAAGTGTATTTAATAATTTAGTTATTTCTCACGTTTTAGCGCCTTTCTGTTTTTTTTTTTAATTTTTCTTACAAAGGATTTAAGTTCGTTCGTTCGTTCGTAGGAGGTTTTCTGACACTATTAATTCGATCTTATAGGTGGTAGAGCCATACTTAAGCTATTACTGGTTTTAGCATGAATGGGTCGGCTCGTACGGGGTACTACCACCATATCATAGAAAACCGACGTGAAGTAACAGTGCTTGCATTGTTGCGTTTCGTTCGGTCAGTGAGAGCGCAGGAGGCCCACCTACCCCAAGCACAAGCTGGCAACGCACTTGCGACTCCCCTAGTGTTGCAAGTGTCTATGGACGGTGGTAATCACTTAAAATCGGATAACCCTCCTGTACGTTTACATCCTATGATATATATTATTTTTTTTTAATTTAAAAATATTTCACTCATAGAAAACTATCGTCCTCTAGAATAACATAGCCTATATATTTTATTGTTATTACAGTTGCATTGTAATTAACGCTAATGAAACGTGTACTCGTTACATATATTATTTATAGAAATTAAAATATGAAAACAAATTGAAATGATGGCGTAACAGAAATGAATATATACACACACACATACAGTATACACACAAACACAGCCACAGCTCTCACGATATTACTATTACACACGAGAAATACTAAGTAGCTTGATAATGAAATCAATAATGACACCACATAACGGCTAAATAATGCAGTTTGTGATTTGGAGTGAAGTGATTACATTTATTTCCTCACTAACTGTTCGTCCCGGTTTCACTCGTGTGTATTTGCGAAGAGAATGAGACCAAATCGTTTCTCTACAGTATGACCGTGTAATAAAATAAAATGGTAAATGAACCACCAAAGGTTCGATTCTGTCAATATTTTAAAGATCTTCCTATCGTCTTCTGCCTAAGTCAGTTTTTATATGAATATTGCTTAACCCAAATTCCTCGTTTTTGTACTAAATACTAAACACGTAATTTAAAAAAAAAATGGAGTGCTCGTAACCGTCACACGCGATTGAAGTAAAACTTTTCAAATATTTTGTATTTTGTCAATAAGTTGTTTATAAAGAAATAAATTTAAAAAAATTGATAAACAAAAATTAATAAAAATATTAAATGAAATAATAATAAATAGCATACAATAGAATTAATTATATATATAAGGGCGCGCGACCGTGCTGCCATCTGGTTTCAATGTAAGTAGGTAACAAATTAAATCAAAGCTTCATTATCTGTAGTGCCATCTATCAGCTAATACGGAACTTAAATAACACAGGAATTATTATTAGCAACTCTTTGTTACAAAGTAAATAAAATATAGAAAAGTACGAACAGATTACTATGATAAGTAACGAATTAAATTCGTTATGATTTAATAGAAGTTTTGGTTATGTTTAATTAATATCTAACCGGATAGTACACAAACGTGACGCCATATTGCCATAACGGACTTCCGTTGCATTGTCGTCCAGTTTATATAACGTACTCTGTGGTTACCTCCGAGTCGCGCCTAAAGAAGTATTACTTCTAAAATAACCAAATAGGTGCATAGCCGTTCTGAAGTGGCAAGCTTACATACATTTCGCAAATCATTTTTATTTATATAGATATATTTTATTTAATCGTATAAATATGGTATTTATCTTATATTCTCGTCGATTGATTACCCTATTTGTCGCTACAAGATTCAATCTATACGGAACAGTGCAGCGGACAAAAATTTGTTACTCTTTAACACCACCCGGGAAGCACATGCAAGGGAATGAGAGGTACACTTCCTGCAGACGCTTGTCATATTATACTGCAAATTATAGACACCTTGGAGCCTTATTCAGTCTCAAATATACGCTTAAACTGCTATTAAACACGGGAATGGATAATGATTATCGCTTAAAGGTAGGGTGTTTAGATACCACGTAGAAAATACTACGTTAAAACAAAACAATTCTTCTAAAAACCTCTAAGATTCTAATCTGGAGAGAACTAACCTGACACTGTCCACGAACGCCCACATCGAGCCAGCCAACGCACACCGTGTTGTCTGAGACACCGAATCCGATTTGATTGTAACGATTAGCGCAAGTTTGCTGATTTATCACCCACATTTGTGTTTGACGTAACTGTTCCGAATGAGTAGGATTTGCAGCCTGAGGGTTAAAACATCAAAATAAATATGGATATTGTGCTACATAAAGGCAGGCAGGGAAATTTTCGTATCGCTGTTATTTTTCATATCACGTGAAATATAATTTACAATCACGTAAAAGAAAGTGTTGAATATTTCCCTTATCACTGCTATTTTTCATGTCATATGAAAAATAATTTACAATATGATAGCATGAATTGAAAGTACCTGCTATTTATGACGCAAGTATGATTTCACTATCATAAATTATAATTTGCAGAATTTGTATGCCTGTTACATATCACGCAAACATGATTTCACAAATGTAACTTAATTTTTTTAAAGATAGGTTGCGTGTTTCCTTCAGTTTCCACAATAACATACATTCAATTGAATATAGTAATATCTTTTGTAACTACTATAAAAGTGTTATCAGAGGTTAAAATCAATAAATGGTTACGAATATCAATAATCTTCAGTTATTTTTATGTTAGATGTTAATGACTACGTCCGGTACCGCTATGACATACCCGAGAGGCGAGTCTACAACGCCACCCGGGGAACCACCACTGACCTGCGATACCGCGCTATTGATTATATCGTACTAATGACCTCGAACGCTATTGGTTGAAGTTACCGGCAGTTCATTATTCACCCCGGTGTGAGACTACATTGGTGGGAGTTCGGCATATAAAGGGCAAGATCGGCAAACGACCCGATTCCCAGAAGCGCCGCGGCCAGACAGCCGCAGCCTCCGAAGCCTCCGCAAACTGCGGATAAATCAGAAAACGCTAGTCGTAAAGACGCGATGATCTCCATTATCAAAAGAGCGGCAAATTTAAAAGGAGAAAGCCCAGGAACAGAAGCCGAGAAGGCATGCATAGCGTACCTAGAGAAAGTCTTTTCCTAGGTGCGCTATACCGCAACCCGGCCACGTAGGTGGCCCGCCTCTTCACCACGAGTATACATACAGGCGCGGCCGAAAAGCCACGCCGCTGAAAGCCTTATTCAAATGCAGAAGGCATTTAAATGACCCGCCCTTAGTTAAGGGCGGCGGACAGACGCCACCATAAGAGGACATGTCCTGAAATGGTTACCTCGCACGCCCCTCACGGGGCGCGCGAGAAGATTGCGAGTGAGTGAGTGATCTGCACGCACTCCTATGTGGAAGTTACTGTAAGGCGAAGCTCTGCCCGGATAAATAGTCACAGTGCCTTCAGAGTGTTTATTGTGTAACATAGATGTTATTCGAAAACCACAAACGAATAGAATAGAAAAATCATGTTAATTACTAATTACATATTTGTATAGAAATCTATACTTTTTTTATAATATCAAACAACGTGCTTCAACTGCGATTCCAGAATGACAATGGCAATTTATTTCAAGAAACAATACAAGCAATAGACTAATAAATGAGTTCGCAAGTTTGTCACAGGATGGCGCTAGTAGTCTATATTTTGTTATTTACAGCATTTTTCTACCTGTGTTATTAGAACACAGGAACTATGGAATACAAATCATTTATAAATTGTCTGTTTGAATATCCGATAGATAGATAAACTCGCAGGTGATTTAAGTATACTTCAAAGATAATATATACAGATATACTATTATTTATTGGAGATTTTAAAACCTTAGAATATTTTTTGGATATTTCCACTATAAAGCAGCAGTTAATATATCGAGAATATTTTTCACTGTTTAAATTACCGTACAATGTTTTTCTACACTATTTTCGTGTGTAATAATAAAACTATGAATATATTAAAGCCAGTGCTTTTGCCCGTGGCTTTGCTTGTGTTACTTGCTTAAGAACAGTATTTCTTTTTTGGATAAAACTTATCTGTGACCATTTCTATACTTCCTGCAACGTGTATACGAAACTTTATGTCGATCTGTGGAGTAGTTAAGACTTGTAAGCATAACATACAAATACATTCTCATCTATAACATTGTGATGTAGGATTAGGTAAGTCGAAATATATAAAAATCCCGTGTCGTGTTTGTCCACGATGAACTCTGAAATTACTCAACCGATCTTCATGAAAATCTGCATTTACGTATAATTTAGTCCAATATTGAGAGATAGAATAATTAATATTTCGATTAATGGCCTCAATCTTTTTTTAATACAAATTAAATCATTGTCAATGTTGATTATTGTTATTCATTGTAAGATTCATGAGTCTCGAACAGATGACGCATTCGATTAGTTTGTTGACAGAAAATTGTATTGTATTGTAAGGCCGACTGTCATAGATATCTCATAGATGGCGCCTCATTGTAATTTTGAATTTATTTTTCAACTCCTGTTTTTTTTTATGGTGCACGTGTTCTGTTAATCTATTTACTATGTAACCTCGCTATTCCTATAACAAGTTTTAGGCAGACTCGTTGTCGCATAATACCCCAAATTTTTTATCATAATTTTCATTCAACAGCAACGCGTGGCCAGGTCAGCTAGTCTATATAATATCTATACATATAATAAAAATGAAGTATGTATGTAATATCAAAATAACATTTTTTTACTGATTGGGTATGAAAGTATACACGCTACTGATAACAAAAACACTATTTTACAAATTTTTGTCGCTCTGTCTGTCTGTCTATTTGTTCCGGCTAGACCGATTTTAACGGAAATTTCATTACCAGATAGTTGAAATTATAGCGGGTCACTAAGGCTATTTTAAATCAGAATAACTGTTAACCGTAGTTTCGTCCGCAATGCTATCTTCAAAACGGTTGGACCGATTTTCACGGAACTTTCACCGGCAGATAGCGAACTTTATAAAAAGTAATTTAGTCTATTTTAATTTAGACTAGCTGTTAACTGTGGCTTCGCCAGCAGTGCTATTTCCAAAACGGCTGGACCAATTTTCACGGGACTTTCACTGGCAGATAGCTGACCTTATAAAACGTATTTTAGGTTATTCTATTATAGATTAGCTGTTACCCGCGACTTCGTCCTCATGAAATTTAACAAATTTATGTTGTTCACTGTAAACATGTACGTAAGACGTTCATTGTACTGGACTCTAAGAATAAATATCATTGAAATTCATATATCTGTATCTATGTATGTATTATGTATTATATTATCTTTATGATCATTTTGGCGGCCATTTTGTTATATTTACCGCGCTTTCGACTACATAACTGATTAACTATAGTAACATAAGAATATTGTATCGAGTTCAATGAGTACTATTTAAATGATCAAATATTAAAAACTACTTAGGTTTTATATCTTGATTTATATTTATGCCAGATTTCAAGACGTGAGCTCATTCATTGTTTACAATTCAACATTATAATTATTAATAGTAAATTTGAAGAAAGAACGGATCTGTTCTTTTTTTTCGAACTGACTACGCTATTGACCTAGCAAGGTGTTAATAGCTTCACCGGACTACCAGAACGAGTCTTTCTAAAAAGATATTAGACCATAAACGTATTACTTATTGACAATATGGGTATATTATATCATTATCTACCTTTAACTCATTGTTTCATTAGTTCCTTATACAGTGTAAGTGAGCACTGAGGTAGTTGTATCATTGTATGGTGGGTTAAGGTTCTAAATATGTTGCTGATGATAAACCTCATTTAATACACTGTATTTATATATATAATGTGTACGTTACATGTTACTGCAAGTAGCGTGCGTGTCGTACTTACAATTGCTTCTAAAGAGCATTTCTATAATTGTACATGGTCTCACAATTTGATATTTCTTTAATACAATTTTAAAAAACGCGTGCAGAGCTGCGGTTTCAGCTAATAATAAATAGTTTTTACCGAAGTAGCTCCCCATCCTATAGCCAATATCTCTTGATTTATGGTGAAGGTATACGCCCCGCCCGCTATCCTAGCCGGTGCGACCGCTCCTGCCTGGTATTGGATTGCAGTGGCAGTACGTAGCACAGCGATATCATCAGTTCGGTTGACCGGTAAGAACCCAGGGTGCGGTGTGATGCGGCTGATCGTATATATCGTACCACCTGAATTACCAAATGACGATGCCACACGTGCTCGCCACCACAGTGCAGGGTTCCAACTGGAATAAAACATTGTTTTTTTTTTATTAAGAGGTAATTACAATTTTTAAATATTTTATACATATAACTAGATAAGCTTTGAGTATGATGGTAGATGGATGTAGGAGTAAAGGAGGACTGAAAAACGTAAGGATGGGCTGTGTGAAAAATGATATGTGTATAAAAGCGAGAGTGGAAAAGGAAAACAAGTTGTGACGACCCTACATAGGTTTTTTTTTATTGTAGCACGGCAAAATGACTGCACTGTGCCTGATGGTAAGCACAGTACAATCCAAAAATAATGGCGACCACCGAGTGATACACTATCCATCGTCGGTCGCCGCTGTGATGCCGGCCTGCGAAAAGCTGGATATGCATAGGCTGATCCCGAAAGTGACCCGCAGAAGCGAATCACTATGACAGGCTTTTTCGCCATATACACGGTGGTTGCGTCCCAGTCAGGCTGTAAAACCCTACCACCTCGCTTTCGCCATTGCCTCGTTCACTATTCAGCGCACTACGTGTAGGTGAGGTTGGCTTGGATGTCCCAAGTCTTAAACCTCATTCGACACCCCCTTACACCCCAAAAGGTGTGACAAGGGTGAGAAGATGATGAGATGTTTTACACAACTCTGCACGAGCTTATTATATTGTAATTATTTACAATTTTTGCCGATGATATTGTTCTTGTCGGCGAACATGTTGCCGAGGTCCAGAGTAGGCTGGTAAAATGGCGAGAAAAATGGAGAACTTTGAGTATGATGGTGGATGGATGTAAGAGTAAAGGAGGACTGAAGAGTGCAAAATGGATTGGTGTATAAAAACGAGTGTGGAAAAGGATAACAAGTTGTGACGACCCTACATAGGTTTTTTTTTATTATAGCACGGCAAAATGACTGCACTGTGCCTGATGGTAAGCACAGTACATTCCAAAAACAATGGCGCCCACCGAGTGACACACTATCCATCGCCGGTAGCCGCTGTCATGCCAGCCTGATCCCGACTCGCAGAAGCGAATCACTATGACGGGCTTTTTCGCCATATACATGGTGGTTGCGACCCAGTCCGGCTGTAAAATCCTACTAACCTGCTTTCGCCATTGCCTCGTTCGTTATTCAGCAGGGTGCACCGCGTGCAGGTGAGGTTGCCTTGGATGTCTCAAGTCTTAGACGTTATTCGACACCCCTTACACCCCAAAAGGTGGGATAAGGGTGAAAAAATGATGACATGTTTTACACAGCTCTGCACGCGCTTATTATATTGTAATTATTTTAAATTTTTGCCGATGATATTGTTCTTGTCGGCAAACATGCTGCCGAGGTCCAGAGTAGGCTGGTAAAATGGTGAGAAAAACTGGAGAATGTCGGTTTGAAAATCAGTAGACTTAAAACTGAACATTGGTTTTGCGACTTTGGTAATCCATCCAGTTTTGCCCCTATAGCTTTAAATGGTATATCTTTACAAACCCTGCTTTGATTTCCAGTATGTCGGTTCTCTGATCCAAAACGTCGGTTGCATAGATAAGGACGTGAGGAATAGGATAAATGCAGGGTGGATGAAATGACGAAAGGTGCGTAAGATCCTTCGCCGCCGTTTGTTAGCAATGCTGTAGCGAACTGATAGCTGCTGATGTCTACAACAGTACCGCCCGCTATCCTCTCGTCAGCAACATCCTTACCTGAAAGGTACATCATGACGAAATAGTAATAAATGGATAAACAGTAATTTGTTTTTTAAATGCAAACACGCCATCTTTTTTTAATATTTTATGTCATGTTTTTAATCCATTTTCCAGCAATTTTGGTGGCGGGTAATTTTATCTGGACTTTCAGCCAACATTGCCCGTCCGTCCCGCTTTTTGACACAATTGCAAAACTCACGAAGTTAAACTAAGCATATTTTTAAATACCGTGAAACATTTCAACGTTGATCAAATTTTTTGATGTTTTTGGTCCGTTTCTAAATATTTTAATAACAATATTACTTTTTAATAATTCGTGGTTATGCTAGATCACTGCTAAACCGGTATTATCTTTGCAAAGAATATAGAATATTATTAACAAAATGTATATTTATCTGAGAAAAACGTTAATTTAGTTAGCGGGTCAAAATAAGAACTTTTACAAGTTCGCCCATTTTGGGACAAAAATCATGCAATGTTTTACCTTATGCCTAACAAATAGGTAAACGAACACAGGTTAATTAAAAGTTTCGAGATTCATATTAGCGGTCAAAATTTATATTTATTGATATGGAGTATTCTCTATAACTTCAAGCAGCTTCATCATAAACAGATAATTTATTAAATCATCACCATCTTCTAACCCTTATCACACACACAACAAGTTCTCCTATTCTACGCGCAGAACTTTGAAATTTGTCAAATGTCATCTCAGTATTCATACCTTTTATATACATATCATTTCTCACATAATCTGTCCATCCCTTTTTCGGTCTTCTTCTACTCCTATATATA
>MU158922.1:387044-411262 GCA_015888305.1 Antheraea pernyi
GAAGTTAGCATGGAATGGGCATGTCATGAGGAGAGATGAAAACCTTGTAACTAGTAAAGCTTTGAGTACCATGGTCGATGGATATAAGAGTAGAGGAAGACCGAAAAAGGTATGGATGGATTGTGTGAAAAATGATATGAGTGTAAAAGGTGTGAATACTGAGATGACATCTGATAGGCGAGAGAAACAACAAGGAAAACATGTTGTGCTGACCTTAATTAGGTGGGATAAGGGTAAGAAGATGATGATACTACTAGAACCAGATAGATTTACATACTTACATATACACTCAAATACATACCTATCTTACGTTTAACGCATAACGCGTAACGAATTTTTTTAAGAACGTAAGAAGAAAATCACCTCAAAAAATTGATCCTAATCTATCTCATATTTTTGAGTGAACCCTATAATTTTATTGATATAGATTAAGTGCTATGATATTTACTTTCCGTTGGAATAGAAGCAGGATGCGGCTGATAGTATGGCCATGTTAGTGAGTATGCTCCCGCCACACGCCTGGACGTAAGATCCTTCGCCGCCGTTTGTTAGCAATGCTGTAGCGAACTGATAGCTGCTGATATCTACAACAGTACCACCCGCTATCCTCTCGTCGGCAACATCCTTACCTGAAAGATACATAATGAAGAAATAGTAATTAATGGATAAACAGTCATTGGTTTTTTAAATGTCAACACGCCATCTTTTTTCTATTGAAACATATCTGATTTTTTACTACTGTAACCATATGTTCATAAGTATGCTTTATATTTGTAAATAATGTTGTATTATATTATATGTCAAGTTTTTGATCCATTTTGTTGGCGCGCAATTTTATCTGGACTTTCAGCCAACATTGCCCAAATTTGTTGACCAAATTTTTTCATACAATCTATCCATCCCTTTTTCGGTCTTCCTCTACTCCTATATCTGACTAACCTTTTCTAATTACATGATCTTAATTTCTCCTCATTGCAAACCCATACCATGCTAACCTATTACTACTCAATTTCTCTGTCGCTGGTGCTATTTTAAAACTTCCTCTAATACACTCATTTTTAATCTTATCCGTTCTAGTTAAAACACCCACCCATCTAAACATTCGCATCTCTGTCATATTTAATCGACTCCTATTGGCTACATTCGTAGCCCCGCACTCAGATCCATACAAAGTGACTTAGGTACATTTTTTTAGGTTATAATAGTTTTATAACTTTTCCCTTTGGATTTCGAGGGTATTCTTTGATCGGTTATCCGAAATAGTTTTGATACAAGTGTATAATTTATTAAATAGAATAATAATAATGAATGCCACTTACCTTTAACTAAATAAAAGATAGTAAATAGAATTAATATCCTCATTTCGTAATTATTTCTTTAAATAACACTTAACTCGACAAATACGCTACAACTTAAATAATTATAAATTCTCACTGGTATCTCCGTGCAAGAACGTATTATCTTTTGATTACATTGAAATAATTACTTTGACCTTGGAATACATACATATATCTTTTATCAGATTGATATTAGGGTAATTGGCCTGAAATTCATAACTTTATTTAACTACTTTACCTGCAGTTATATCTATGTCACAATAATTGAAACTATCTTGATCTGTTTTTAATACTAATTTGTAATCCCACCTGATATCAAATAACGACGAGATCTAAGATGGTAAACAAGTTAAACCTAAAGCGAAACTGTCTCTCAAGTGCACTTTTTTTTATGTCATAGGGGGCAAACGGACAGGCGGGGCACCTGATGTTAAGTGATCACCACCGTCCATGGACACTAGCAACACCAGGGGCGTCGCAAGTGCGTTGCCAGCCTGTGTTTTGGGAGGAGGGGGATAGGATAAGGAGTAGGGGATGTGAAGGGGAAATGCAAGCACCGTTACTTCACGTCGGTTTTCTATGAGAGCGTGGTACTACCCCGGACGAGCCGACCCATTCATGCTGAAACCAGTACTAGTTTCAGCGTTCCTCCACCACTTACACATCTATCTATAGGTGCTTGAACACAAACTGCATTTGATTTAGCTATAGGCGTTAATATAACTAATCTAATATATAAAAATCTCGTGTCACTGTATTTGTGGTCGAACTCCTCCGAAACGGCTCGACCGATTTTTATTAAATTTTAAATATATAGTTGGTAGGTATGTAAATAGGTCGTAAAGTATATTTTATATCTTTAGGTGATTAGGATCCCTATCCAGATTTTTTTTTCAACGTTCTTGACAATTTTTCTTTTTTTTTATTGGCCTTCCATTTTTTATTCGCGATTTTAATATTTCTGTATAAACAATGACCAACTGATTCAACGGTCGTTTGTATTTCAAACAAATTGAAATTATTGATGTGGCTAAATAACAGATGGCGCTACGTCCATCTCATCGAAATTTGTTCTACTCATGCGTAAGTCATTCACTAAACCAACTAGGTATGTGTTGGAATGAGTCTCTGAATTGTTTGGTTTTACAATTGGAAACGCTGGGTGTCGATGAAATCGGATTCTAGGTATTTTTTAAATTTTAGAGTGTAGTAATACAATCAGAGCCGGTAGGTAACCGATTTCATGCAGTGGAAGTTGTGCGGTTCAACTAGTCTTCTATATAAATAATAATCGTTGCCGAATGTATGTAAGTGCTTCACTTCAGAACGGCAGAACAAATTCAACAACTATTTTTTGTTGTATATATAATTGACAGGGCAAGGTGTGTATGAAAGAGAATGTTTGAGATATCGTATGGCGAAATGAAAAACTTGGGTAAAAAATCTCCATGTAAAAGTGTGTGAGTGTAGGTCAATATACTAATTAGCAATTATTTTAACATTCATTTCAGAAATAACATTATCTTATATAGATATATATTATAATACGTGAAGCCAAAACTTTGTACCCCTTTTTTAGCGAATTGCGCGAAAGGATAAACTTCAAATTTAGCATAGTTAAAGTTTATATGGAAGAGAAGTGCACAAAACTATTTTTTTATATAAAATGCATTACACTCATATTAAATTAATCAAAATATACATTACTCACACTACTGCTTGAATTTTACAACACATATTCACACATGTCAATGAAAAAGATGTTTTGACAGCCGTCATTTTACTCTTACGTTCCAATTACCTTTTCAATATTTTTGAAAAGCACTGACTGACGTCTGCACGTGGCATCCTTACGTACCCTTTGAAAGCAACCGGTCAAATTGTAGGTTAATTTTATAATAATATAATATGTAAATTCATAATATACATTAATTAATTGAATAAATTAATAAAATAAATTAATTGTTAAATAATTTATCTTTAGTTAATTTAGGGAACTACTGAAATATGTATTATTCTCTTTGGTCTTATTGAATGACAAGATTTTTAGGTGACAGGACTGCTTTTACTTCATATCTCTTTGCTTCATTTTGTCATAAGAGTAAAGCAATATTTCCAAAGTCAATGTCTATATTTTAATGTTTAGTATTTTTTTTATGGTGAACTCATTTCAAATGATGATTCAATAAAAAATGAACAGTAAAATACTTTGACAGACAATGACAGATCTCCGCGATGACAATGATGCAGTTCAACTTGATGTAGCAATCATATGTAGTACAGTTGATGATGAATTATGAACAAAAATGAATTCATTTTCAAAAGTTAATGGGATTATTAAAAACAATTCTGTTTTGGATTCGTCATTTAATTCTATTGTGTATCCATTACTTTTCCAAAAGATGATACTGGGCATATCACTATTCCTCATAATATACAGACTATATTTTATTCAATATCACCCAGAAATACCACTCACCCATGATGTCGTTTAAAATGAATTGAAAGTTGTGCCATGAGTTGCGATAAATTTCTTTATTTTCGTAAAGTTATGTTTACTTAGAATTTGAGTGCCTTACCACCTTGTGTAACCGCCTGTTTTTTTTTTATTACAAATTTATAATTAATTTCAATTTTCATTTAGACATAGATTTAATAAATAGGAAAATAAATAGGTTACTTAAGGGTCGGCAACGCGCATGTAACGCTTCTAATGTTACAGGCGTCCATAGGCTGCGGTGACCGCTTTTCATCAGGCGGCCCGCATGCTTGTTTGCTACCGACGTAGTATAAAAAAAAAATCTTTTATGATTATCTAAGTAAAAAAAAGTGGCAAACAACTGAGTAGCCATGATGAAAACCTTTGATGATAGAAGTATATCCTTTGACAAAAGAATTCTAATAAAGTTCAAACTTAAAAGAAATCAATGAACTATGGTCGAATGCCCACTAGTTCGTAATTATTATATAAACTAATCTATATAAAACGTAATCTAGACGAAATAAGTTAACAGGAAGTCAACATAGATGTCGCTATTATGATTGTGAACTAAATCATATTATCACTGCTATGGAAATAAGTGATTGGTTGAAAATAACCATTTGTCAAATTCGTAAACAGAACGAACTATATCGAATTACATTGGTTAAAAAGTTGTTTTTATTCTTGAACTACTATGATTACTGCAAAATACGATGTTAGTTATGGCTATTTTCGTTTAGTTTCTCAATACGATAAGTAGCATTCATTCAGTACAGTGCAATATATATTCAAAATGCGATTTTAGCTTATAACTTTCATTGATCATTCATTTGATCTGTAATCAATCTAGAATACTTTACACTGACTGTTAAATTTGTTTTGTTTTGCATCGTTCTGTTACAATGTCATTCAGGATTTTTGAGTCAACATTTATCGCACGCGAAATAAATTTAGTATTTCCCTTTTTTTTCGAACTGACTACGCTGTTGACCAAGCAAGGTCTTAACAGCTTCACCGGACTACTAAGGTGAGCGCTTAATCCACTCAGCTGATTTTATGTTAGCATTTAGTATGCTAAGTATACATAGCAATAATTCTCATCTTTAATAAAGAAATATTTCTTTTTAATCGTATAGCTAAATAGAATATCCATCTTTTATTAATGCCAATTGATTGATTTCTATATATGTCGCTGCGAAGTTCGATTTATGTGGAAAAGTGCACCGGTAAAATTTTGTCACTCCTTAGCACCACTCAGGGAGTATGTGCAGAGGAATTAATGTACTCTTCCTGCAGACGGGAGTAACATCAGCCCAGAGAGATATTTAAAGATATTAACAGAATTAAAAAAAAATTATATCAAATAATAAAGGCCGACAACGCACTAGCGACTATACTGGTGTTGCTAGTATCTGCGGACGGCGGTGATCACTTATCATCAGGTGACCCACGTATTCATCTGCCCCCTATAAATACATAAAAACCTACATAAAAAAATAATTAAGAGGTTAACGTTGAATTCCCATTTAAATTCTTTAGAAGGTTTTTTACACTTACTGTAGAGCGACGATTTGTTCTCATTTTCTTAAGTGTTATATCCATGTGAATCAGCTAGTTTTGTTATAAAAATAAACTCATATGCCGTTATTAAGTATATTTAAGTACATATAATACTTGGTGGTTACCAATGGAATAGATCCCTTAAAAATATATAATCAAGAGAGTGCAAACCGCAATGGCTTAATAGCCATATATATAGCCATGATTATTTTTTTATTTGCCAAGTCTTATTTGAAAGAATTACATACCACTGGAATAAAACTTATATGAACATTTCATAAGAAAGGAAGTCTATGCCTGTGTAGCGAGCGGACGACTAATCTACTATCCCAAGAAATATTATAGTAAGCAAATCGGTTCAAACGCTCCACGGCAAATAAGACGTAATTACACAACAATAGGATAAGGCCATGCCCTTTCTAAATAGCCACAAAAAATGACCAATCACCGTATTCAACGCTGCACATATTAATCCTTCCACGATCCTAATATCTTATCTGATGAAGAGCATTTGAGCTTACTATCCTATTTCTTAGGATAGTACACTAGCTATATCCTCTTTCTGCGAGGAGGTCATCTCGCAGAAGGAGGCGGCGGAGAGGGTCCGGGAGGTAGATCCTTTGAGTGGCACTCTCCGTCAGCGGGGGACCGGTGGGAGGAAGCGGTGCTTTGTCCAACTCCTACTGCCATCGTAGCCAGACCAGGGGGCCCATCCCCTCATTGCACAGGTCCGGCGGACGAGTCGGGGCAGCTGGTGTTTACCCAGTGTGCTCCTCTATAGGTAGGAGAACTGTTAGGGCGGCTATATAAGAGAACTAGCTCAGTTCGATCCCTTGCCGCCCCAACAATACGGTCGGACGTACACCGTGGGGTTTTAGTCCGTCAGACTCGGACAGAATACCTCGTTAAAAAAAAGGATAGTAAGTACACTAGCTATCCGCTCGCTACATCTGCAATAAGGTAACAGAGCTGTCGCTGATGATAAACTCTGTAGACTGTATCAATTAAATAAAACAAACTCTAATCAAGCACGCTTTAATGGACATCGTTTTAATATTAATCAACAAGACATTATTCATATATTTGTGACATATACAGGGGGCCTAGCCAAGTTACTTATCTACAATCGCTAACACCAGTAGAAAACGGAAAAATGTATGGAGATGACATGTCTGAATGCTATATCACGTGATCAAAACAAATAATTATCACGTGATATAACGTTCAGATAAGTAACTTGGCTAGGCCTCCAGATCTATGTAAATGTTACGAATGCAATATGCTACAAAGGTCGAAGGATCTTATTCTATTTCACAAACGAAATTATCTTTACTTGTCCACATGTAGTTATTTATTTATTAGAAACACGCAATAAGGTTACTCTAGGAGAGTTCATATTCATAAATCTTGAAGGAATGATTCTATACAAACACAATCTTAATTATATATACCTATTTATTTCTCACTGCATGCTTTGAGTAAATAACATAATGAAAAGAAATAAAAAACAAAAATTATATTAACAAATGAATCAACCTATTTTCTAAACTTATTTAGCTATTGCTTTATGTTTGGTGAAGGTAAATTGTGATGTGTTGTGTAAACATTTTGTTCAGTCTAAAGTTCTGAATTTGTGCGGTAAAAATTTGTAACAAAAATATTAAAACGAGAAGTCCGGTGTAGTTTTAACAACTATGCTTACCCTATTTAGTATAATTCAAGTACATCCAAAATTAACATATCGGATTGTTTTTATTCAGTGTCTTAGCTGGTCTTATGGGATCGCCGTATCAGAAGTTCTTGGGAGGGATGTGGTTTCACACAAGCCATTAGCTTTTACCTGTTGAATATACTCATAACTTGTAATCAACATATGAGTTGAGACCAGTTACAATTTAATTATCTTTTTTTTTTAAATAATTCCAAGTATAAAATCATTGCAAGTTATTGACTTAAATAATGAGTATTTAAGCAGTTTCGTGACCTCTTACTCTGCATATATTGTTTTCGATGTTATTCCTAAGCTCTGAAGCACGAATATAAATCCACTCCACATTTTCCTTTAGAACCACATAAGTAGCCCAGCAACAATATCGTGACAGCAATAACAGATATGGTAATCCATACGTATAATGAAGTAGACCCTTAAACAAAGAAATGTTATTTTACTTTTAATATATTTCTTATTTCATTTAATTTTATTCCCCTCATCTCTTCTCAACTCATTCCATTAATAATTTACACGTCTCCAGCTTTTATACAACTCAAAGGGGAAGTAGTAAGTTTTACCATGAAATGGATTTTTTTTAAATGATAACTCATCTACAGACTACAAGTTAGAAAGACAGTAATTATACTATACTAGCGTATCCGGCGGACGTTGTCATGCCCTGATAATAAAAAAATCTTGACAAATTAATTATGAAAACCTTCCTCATTGAGTTAGAAAGACAGTAATTATACTATACTAGCGTATCCGGCGGACGTTGTCATGCCCTGATAATAAAAAAATCTTGACAAATTAATTATGAAAACCTTCCTCATTGATCACTTTATCTACTGGTGAACACCGAATGAAAATCTGTTCAATAGTTATTGAGTTTATCGCGAACAGAAAGACAGACGGTTTTAACGGTGGTAGAGCTACGCTGAAGCTATTAATGGTTTCAACATGAATGGGTCGGCTCGCCCGGGGTAGTACCACCCGACCCACAGAAAACCGACGTGAAGTAACAGTGCTTGCTTTGTTGCGTTTCGTTCGGTTAGTGAGAGCGCCGGAAGCCCACCTCCCCTCTCCTCCCCCCTTCCCTTACTCCCTCTCTGCCCCAAGACAGGTAGGCAACGCACTTGCGACTCCCCTGGTGTTGCAAGTGTTTATGGACGGTGGTGATCACTTAACATCAGGTGACCCACATGTCCGTTTGGCTCCTATGATATAAAAAAAAACAGACAGACAGACGTGGCAGGGTATTTGTTATATAAAAATGATGAGAAACTTTACTTTTTATAGTTCCCAATTAAAATGGATATTGTCATGTATATATTTAAGATGATGAGTTATAAAAAGAAGAGAAATACGTGCGATTGTGGTCATTTCATGTTTCATTTGCAACATGTGTTAATTAATCTGTGAATTTAATTCATTATAGCTATATACCATATCTGTCTTTTTTGTTGTTTCAGTCAGCAATATTTCGCGATTTTGGACCCCTTTTCAAGTACACGAGCGAGTAATATCAAAGGTTTTTTGCAATGAGACATGGTAGAGGTCAATCAATTCCAGATACAAATGAAAAGTGATAACTAATGAGGTAGTGAATGAGACCCACCTCCCCTTCCCTTCCCTCTTTCCTTTCCGGCTGTCCCCCGAGACAGGTTGACAAAGCACTTGTGTTGCAAGTGTCTATGGACGGTGGTGATCACTTAACATCAGGCGACCCACCTGTCTGTGTGCCTCCTATGATATAAAAAAAAATATAATGAAATTCCGCATAGTAACGCCTTCATCAATCAAATATCTCGAAAATAGTTTGAATGGTCATCATGAAAATTCTTATATCTACGAGTAGAGAATTCGTACTGTTCAATGTTTAAAATATATCGCTAATTATTATTTTAATTTTTAATTATTATTACATTGCGCAGTTATTAATGAGAAATTAGAATAACTCGATAAATATATAAACACGTTAAATCACTATATACTTAAATTTCTGTTACATATACTCACGGGAATCGGGTCGGTTCTCAGACGTAAGTAAATTATCTCTCGTCAAGGTTGACAATTCCAAGTCCTGCCCCATCACTTTCGCTACCACTGTCCAAGGATGAAGGTTCAGAGCTGTAGCTTCTTTTATATACAGCAAGCATATACCGTTTCGTAGGGAACTGTAATCAACGTAACCGGTAGGAACACGATCTGTGTTGAATCCTGCAATTATTAAAAAATTTCACAATTTATACTGCTCGGGATCTTTCACAAAATACGTCTCGCAAAATTTTACCATTTTAGATCATTTTTGTCATGCCAGGTCGCTTTTTCTGTGATACCTATTAATACTGAATTACGAATGTTAGATCCCTGCATAAATAGTAGATTAACGAATATATATGTAAACATGTTACGTTAGAGTTATACAAAACAAATGACTGTCTAGAGCAGTGGTACTCAAACTTTTTTCTAACGGGCCACAAACACGTTTCACTCATAGTGTCGTGAGCCGCAAGCTACAAGTATTTATGTATTAAATATAAAACCGTAATTTGTAATTAACAACGTATTAATGTAGCGAAAAATGGTTCTTCAATAAAACAAGCTTGGTATAATTCTTATATCATAAGGAAAGCATTGCGGTCGGGTTATCTGTGATCTATATAATTTACTCAGCGTGCTCATAATTTTTATGATTGGCACGAAATTTAAAATAATTGAAAATAAAGTATAATCGGGTGTGCCAACTACAGAGACCCGACGGGCCGCAGGTTTAGTATAGCTTAGCTGGTCTAGAGTAACATTAGTAAAATTGGTGAGCTGTAAACTTTACGTTTCCTTACATCTCCCTGAACCCTCTTGTAACAGTAAGCGGCACTCCTCTTTTACTCTCACCTATAAGTGCGAACGTATTTTATGAACAACCCCTGTATGATCCAGTCAAGGGTATTGAAAATAGTTCAATAAGATTAAACTATATATATAATCTTTTGATATATTTAATACATTTACAAGACCTTGCGTTACAAATTAAGATTTCAATCTCAAAATGGTGGATGCTACTTTTAAAACTGTCTCTTGACCCGTAACAGAAGTGGACAGAAACTAAAATTGCCTAAACAGAGATCATTGACCGAAGACCCTATATGAGGATTATATCTTTGTATGTAATAGTAACTTTATGTGATAATTATTGCGACATGCTGAGTTTAAAAAGAGGAATACCAAACACCTATACACCTTTAGGTTTAGGGTCAACCACAAGTCACTTTCGTTATTTCAAAAATATCGTTTTATTTTAAATTACCTGTATATCTAATAAATAGGTGATATAGTATAATTATGTTCTTTACTATAAATTCATCATTGTTTCATATTCTGTCTATCGCTTTATCTTTCATTGCATTTATCATCTGCTTATTACATCTAGATCTTTTTAAATTGATAAATAAGAAATAACATCTTCTCTCTGTGGCCGAATTTTGTGAACTTCTATAAGATAATATGACACTAGCAAAAATACTCCTGCGACGCGATCTTAAAACTACCCACCTAAGCCGTCAATGCGCACGAATCTACAATATTCTAGTTGCTTATTTGCATGGACAGCAGCTTCCACCAGAAGATCACGTTTTTTATCAAGGTAATGACGTGCTGTTATCGCCTCTGAAATGAAAATAATTTAAATTATTGCTTAATTTAGGAGACTCAGTTATTATAGCGGGGGACCTCAACTGCGGGAACGTTATCTGGAATAGTCCGAGAACCTCTCGTAACGGGAGGATACTCGACAAACTAGGTAGGGTTCTCGCATTTGACGTTATAGCCCCTCCAGAACCCACCCATTATCAGGATAACTGTCGTCCGTCAGTTTTAGACATAGCTTTGTTAAAAAATATCACGCTTCGGGTACGACTCATACAAGTCGTACACGAACTTGATTCGGACCATCGCCCGGTAGTATTACAGTTAGGTTTTAACTCAGACTTCACCCCTCCGTCGGTTAGGGTGGCTGATTACGCGAAACTAGCTCGTTATTTTAAAGAAAATCCTTCGTCTAGCAATTTAGACAGGATTCCGGACGTGTTGGTGTCTAAAGCCGACGAGGATTCGGCTATCGATTCCCTGGTCAACTATCTTCAGACCGCCGTCAGAGAGACCTCGAAAGAGGTACAAGCAGCGAATGATCGCCGTTTTATACTCCCTGACGACGTGAGAGCGTTGATTACGGAAAAGAACGCCACGACTCGAGCTCACGACGCTTACCCGTCTGCAGAAAATCGCGACCGTTTACGCTTGTTACGTAAAATAGTCAAATCTCGTATCTCTGAGATTCGGGGCGACAGGTGGGACAGACTTCTGGAGGATCTCCGGCCATCTCACCTGTCGTACTGGAAACTCTCGCGAACTTTAAAGTCGGATCTCACTACTCCGATGCCTCCTCTCGATAGAGGTCCCGGATTGCCACCTGCGTTCGATAGCATAGATAAAGCGGAATGTCTTGCCGCGAGTTTAGAAAAACAGTGTTCACCGAACACTCAAAACACTGACCCTATCCATATTGGGTCGATCGAATTGGGCCACAAACACGTTTCACTCATAGTGTCGTGAGCCGCAAGCTACAAGTATTTATGTATTAAATATAAAACCGTAATTTGTAATTAACAACGTATTAATGTAGCGAAAAATGGTTCTTCAATAAAACAAGCTTGGTATAATTCTTATATCATAAGGAAAGCATTGCGGTCGGGTTATCTGTGATCTATATAATTTACTCAGCGTGCTCATAGTTTTTATGATGGGCACGAAATTTAAAATAATTGAAAATAAAGTATAATCGGGTGGGCCAACTACAGAGACCCGACGGGCCGCAGGTTTAGTATAGCTTAGCTGGTCTAGAGTAACATTAGTAAAATTGGTGAGCTGTAAACTTTACGTTTCCTTATATCTCCCTGAACCCTCTTGTAACAGTAAGCGGCACTCCTCTTTTACTCTCACCTATAAGTGCGAACGTATTTTATGAACAACCCCTGTATGATCCAGTCAAGGGTATTGAAAATAGTTCAATAAGATTAAACTATATATATAATCTTTTGATATATTTAATACATTTACAAGACCTTGCGTTACAAATTAAGATTTCAATCTCAAAATGGCGGATGCTACTTTTAAAACTGTCTCTTGACCCGTAACAGAAGTGGACAGAAACTAAAATTGCCTAAACAGAGATCATTGACCGAAGACCCTATATGAGGATTATATCTTTGTATGTAATAGTAACTTTATGTGATAATTATTGCGACATGCTGAGTTTAAAAAGAGGAATACCAAACACCTATACACCTTTAGGTTTAGGGTCAACCACAAGTCACTTTCGTTATTTCAAAAATATCGTTTTATTTTAAATTACCTGTATATCTAATAAATAGGTGATATAGTATAATTATGTTGTTTACTATAAACTCATCATTGTTTCATATTCTGTCTATCACTTTATCTTTCATTGTATTTATAATCTGCTTTACATTATAGATCTTTTAAAATTCATAAATAAGAAATAACATCTTCTCTCTGTGGCTGAATTTTGTGAACTTCTATAAGATAATATGACACTAGCAAAAATACTCCTGCGACGGTTTATCTAAATAAAACTACCCACCTAAGCCGTCAATGCGGACGAATCTACAATATTCTATTTGCTTATTTGCATGGACAGCAGCTTCCACCAGAAGATCACGTTTTTTATCAAGGTAATGACGTGCTGTTATCGCCTCTGAAATGAAAATAATTTAAATTATATATGTAACTCTAACAGTGCCTAAAACAGTTAATGTATAAGACACGATCATATTCAACACTTTAAATCCTTCAGAATATCATTTGATCTCAGTTTCATGAGCTTTATAAACTAAATTTTTATAGTATTGTAATAAAATTATTATTGTGGTATAAGAACCAAAAGAACTTTGTAAGATGGGCAGGGTCTCTTTCAGGGGCGTACGGGGGGGACTTACCTCTCCTACGCTCTTCAATCTGTACGTTAACCGACAGATAGACGAGCTCAGCAACACCGGCATTGGGTGTCATATAGACGGAATGTGTATGAATAACATCAGTTACGCAGATGATATGGTGCTCCTAAGCCCTTCCATCGGCGCTTTACGAAGGCTCCTGAAAATTTATGCGTCCTATGCGGTGGCTCATGGACTTGCATAAATATAACGTGGGAAAAAGTGAAATAATGATTTTGAAGCCGGATAACAAACGATACACTCTCGTTCCGAATTTCACTTTATGTGGTACAACTCTAAACAAAGTCGAGTAATTTAAGTATTTGCGCCACTGGGTCACCGAGGTCCTTAAGGATAATGTGGACGTGGATATGGAGTGTAGGGCGATGTCTGTCCGATGCAATATGTTGGCCCGCAGGTTTTCACGGTGTACAGAGACGGTCAAGGTTGCGCATTTTAAAGCGTACTGTTAGTCCTTTTACACTTGCAGCCTGTGGGATGACTATACGCAGCGGGCATACAGTGATTTGCGCGTTCAATATAATAACGCTTTCCGGGCGCTGATGGGGTTGCCGCGCCTCCGCAATATTGGCGGATGCTGATACTGATGGCTTTGCGGCGATCATGCGCTTCTATCATGCGTCGCACGCGCGACAGCCCCAACAGCATACTGCGTGTGCTGGCGGACCGATGGGACTCTCCGATGCTGGCTCACTGGATACGGCTACATGCAATCGTACAGTGAATTTCCACCATCACTGGAGGGTCCACTCGGATCTGCCATTTAATGTTATATCCTGTGTTTTTGTTTATAATTTTTAAACCTGTTATTATACCCACAAATGTGGATGTAACAATGAGCCTGAAATAAATGATATTATTTGTGTAATGTAATAATTACTCCCTATACTATAATTATTTAAATTACCTTGAACAGTAACTTGAAACTCTGATCTTTGTTCCAACCCCAGAGTTTTTACAAGTCCAACGTGGCAGCTCCATCGGCCACTGTCATTAAGCTGTACATTTTTCAACCTAATTCCACACTCCCCCGCGTCAAATCCATTACCTATGTATTCCAAAGCAGCTGATGATGTTGCTTTAAAAATGTTATAAACAAAGAATACTTTAATAATATAAAACTTAGGAAAAATCTCGTTTTGGGCATATCAATAAGATGTTTTAACAATACTCAATTTAACAGAGTATTCAGATTGCAAATTAATCCTTGCTGGACGTAGCACGAATTCATAAAAAAATCTCCTCTTCTCTTTATATTTACGTGCACAAACAAAATTTTTATTGTATTGTTAATGAAAAGAAGTGATCAAGGTTATAATAGATGCAAATAATTTATGCCACTATACACTGGTTTTAGAAACAAGACTAACTCAATTCGTTTAGGAAACAAGACTCGAATTCTTTAGAATAAAAATTACGTTCACCACTGAAACGTTTTAGGCAGATGAAAATATATTAATACTCAACTTACTAGGTGTTACATTGAACATAGTTCCATTCTGAGATCTGAAGTAGCAGTACTTTATTGACGCCTGAATTGAGCAGGACAACGTGGTGGTATCACCTTCCACACTTACAACCGACGTCTTATCGGATGATAAAATTGGTCCTGCGGGGAACATTAAAAAACTTCTTACGCCGTGATTCACTTAAACCTTCATGAAGTAAAACCTTTAACTATTATTAATCTATGTTCGTGTTATTACAAAAAAAAGTTAAATACGTATTGATAACTTTGTTTAAAAAAGTTTGGATACTTGCCGTGGCAAGATCGTGTTATCATTTTTCGCAAGTCTAACCTAACCTAGTCAACCTAACCAAAGCGAGATAAAAGAGCAAGATGTCGAACGCTCGGCGAGCGCGGTGCAGTTAATACAAAAGTACCCAAACTTTTTAATCGACTTCAAAAAAAGGAGGAGGTTATCAATTCGTCTGTATTTTTTTTTTTTTATGTTTGTTACCTCATAACTTTGGACTGGGTAAACCGATTTTGATTATTCTTTTTTTATTTGAAAGCTGGTACTTCCAGTGTGGTCCCTGATACTGATGGCTTTGCGGCGATCATGCGCACGCGCGACAGCCCCAACAGCATACTGCGTGTGCTAGCGGACCGGTGGGACTCTCCGACGTTGGCTCGCTGGATACGGCTACATGCAATCGTAAAGTGAATTTCCGCCATCACCGGAGGGTCCACTCGGACCTGCCATTTAATGGTATATCCTGTGTTTTTGTTTATAATTTTTAAACCTGTTATTATACCCACAAATGTGGATGTAACAATGAGCCTGAAATAAATGATATTATTTGTGTAATGTAATAATTACTCCCTATACTATAATTATTTAAATTACCTTGAACAGTAACTTGAAACTCTGATCTTTGTTCCAACCCCAGAGTTTTTACAAGTCCAACGTGGCAGCTCCATCGGCCACTGTCATTAAGCTGTACATTTTTCAACCTAATTCCACACTCCCCCGCGTCAAATCCATTACCTATGTATTCCAAAGCAGCTGATGATGTTGCTTTAAAAATGTTATAAACAAAGAATACTTTAATAATATAAAACTTAGGAAAAATCTCGTTTTGGGCATATCAATAAGATGTTTTAACAATACTCAATTTAACAGAGTATTCAGATTGCAAATTAATCCTTGCTGGACGTAGCACGAATTCATAAAAAAATCTCCTCTTCTCTTTATATTTACGTGCACAAACAAAATTTTTATTGTATTGTTAATGAAAAGAAGTGATCAAGGTTATAATAGATGCAAATAATTTATGCCACTATACACTGGTTTTAGAAACAAGACTAACTCAATTCGTTTAGGAAACAAGACTCGAATTCTTTAGAATAAAAATTACGTTCACCACTGAAACGTTTTAGGCAGATGAAAATATATTAATACTCAACTTACTAGGTGTTACATTGAACATAGTTCCATTCTGAGATCTGAAGTAGCAGTATTTTATTGACGCCTGAATTGAGCAGGACAACGTGGTGGTATCACCTTCCACACTTACAACCGACGTCTTATCGGATGATAAAATTGGTCCTGCGGGGAACATTAAAAAACTTCTTACGCCGTGATTCACTTAAACCTTCATGAAGTAAAACCTTTAACTATTATTAATCTATGTTCGTGTTATTACAAAAAAAAGTTAAATACGTATTGATAACTTTGTTTAAAAAAGTTTGGATACTTGCCGTGGCAAGATCGTGTTATCATTTTTCGCAAGTCTAACCTAACCTAGTCAAACAGAGATAGAAGAGCAAGATGTCGAACGTTCGACGAGCGCGGTGCTATTAATACGTAAGTATCCAAACTTTTTTAAAGTAAGTATTCAATACGTATTTATCTTTTTTGTAATAACAGCCTGTATGTTTATTTCCTATCTTATTACGTCCAATGAATTATATTGTGATTGGTACCCATTGGTAAAGTCTAGTCGTAAAGCCTTAAAATAGTACAAGATTATTTTGGTCACAGAGCGACTGTATCTTTTCCGAGACTAGTATTTGCTTGTATCATATTTATACAAATAATTATTTATTGTTTCATCAGCACTATCGCAGAATATCCCACTTTTCGTTTTCAAAGCGCGACACGTTAAAGTTCTAATCAAAGCTCATAACAGGTACGATCCAATATGATCGTTATTGGCTTCTACCTTGGTATTAGTTAAATACCTCGATAAGCTCTTTAAAGTGGTTTTGTCCTGGCAATTTGTATCAAAATGTATTGTTTACAGATTATATTGGGACTTTATAGTCATACGAATAAAGCTTTTAAGGATACCACATTATGGCTCAGGGATTATTTGAGTTTTAGCATCTCTGCTCATTGGCGGCTTCGTTACTTGGAATTATTGCATGGACCAAGATACATGACATGCTGAGTATATTATAGATGAGGCATAGTATATAACTAATAATGTAACGCATCGTGGCTTACAATATAAATAAACAAATCCGTGAACTATCTTTATATCAGGAACAAAACAAGTACTAACAGAATCTTAAGCCCGCATTAAAAAAATCTTGTATTTGTTAACGCTCTTACTTGTAATGACTGATTGCTGATTTTCAGAGGGCATCACCCAAGGACATAATACTATTAGAAAACCGTAGTATATGATACTATCAGATTGAATGGCGCAACGCCACAAGCCAAGGTCGTCGTACGTCGGTTTTGTAATGGATAAACTGCATTCGTATCCGTGGACACCATTGTAACTGCAAAATACGGTACACTTGAAACGAAGCTTCTCGGCGAACGATTTTAACGAGAAACTAACTCAGAATAATTTATTGTCAGCATGAATGGGACTTATGAAGAATATGAAAATTTAAATGCAATAAGCAATCGAGTATTTAGAATTACGTGGTATCACTAAACCTCCTATTCAGTTTCATAGGCAAAAAAAGAATAACAAATTACAGTTACTTAATAAGTTACTCGTTTCTTTTATAAATCTCATCTGGTAAGGTCTTAACATGGAGACAAGAAAGTCTTGTGTCATTCTATCTAAACCAGTAATAATTTGCCCAGAATCTGTATGATGACTTAAGATAATTAGATTATTTTTCCTAGAAGTAGCGATTTTTTCATCTGTATAAAAATAACTAGTTTCTGCGCGGGGCTTCGTCCGCGTGGAATAATTACTTAGGGCTAACGCAGCGGAAGCTCTCAAAAGAAAAAAAAGCCCGATTTTTAAACATTCTTCACTGGTGCTCCGCTCTTATTGGTCTACTTATAGTCCTCCTCGATAAATGAGCTATCTAACACTGAAAGAATTTCCTGAGATTAGCACGTTTAACCAAAACAAACCCTTCAGCTTTATAATATTATAATATAGATTTACCTGTCCATTCTTTACGTTCCTTGTTTTAACCATATTTTTTTATTTTTCACCTTAATTACATAATGACACTATTATCGTCTGCTATTAAAATTCATAGACATTAGTAGAAAGAAGTAGAAATACATATTTTACTTACTTAACTTCAGAGCTTTGTGATATATATCTATCATCTCCCACACCCTGCGACGTAATAAATGTTTTCCCTTTAGGATTACGAAAGATGCATGCACGGCCTTGGTCTGGACTTTTGACAGAGCATACAAGCACGACGACAGGTCGCTTTTTTAAAACTCGGGTGAGGACAACTGCTTTCGATTCTAAAAAGTTTTTTCTTATATCATAGGAGGCAAACGAAGAGGTGAGTCACTGATGTTTAGTGATCGCCGCCGTCTATAGACACTAGCAACACCAAGGGAGTCGCAAGTGCGTTGCCAGCCTGAGTATGGGGGGATGGGGAGAGACAGTGGGACGGGATGGAGAAGGGAACGGAAGGGGTGCCTCTAGCGCTCTCACTGACCGAACGAAACGCAACAATAGAAGCACCATTACTTCACATCGTTGTTTTTCTGAGAGGGTGATACTACCCCGGGCGAGCCGACACACTCATGGTGAAACGAGTAATAGCTTCGGCGTGGCTCTACCACCTACAGATATCTTGAAAGAATTTTCTAATCTATATATCCATCTATAATCTAATGTAAAATGTATAATAGATAATTAAATATATAATTGAAGGGCTAAAGGGAATAACTGGCTGTCACATTTACAAAACTTACCAGGAGAGACAATTAAAATTTTAAAGCATTTTTGTGGACTTGTATACATTAGAATGAATGATTTCGAAAGGAAATTTTGTATGTTATATGTATTTGGAATGGTTTTCTGTATTAAATATGCCAAATAATAATAATAATCGGCGTGGTGTAATCACGAACTTAGCTAATTATACACTATTAAAGAATAAATACAACAACGAAAAAAAATGTGACACAACACTTGTTTTAGATAGTCATATTACGTAGTCCGGTGAAGCTGTTGAGACCTTGCTAGGTCAATAGCGTAGTCAGTTCGAAAAAAATAAAGATAGTCATATTATGAAATTAGCGTTTCTGTGGCCAAAAAAAACTATAAAAAAATCTTTTGGAAAAAAAAAACATTTTTTCCCTTTAGCCCTTCAATTGTCATAAAAAATAGCTTTTACAAACAATCATTGTGTGGTATGAATTAAAGAAAGGAAGTTTTGTGGTTAATTTCAATTCTTTAAATATATTTTATCAATGACGTACCTGCTTTTCTAACGGTTACCAAAAAACTAAGTTTGTTAACAAAAATTTGCCCCGGAAGTCCAACGTGCATCTTCCAATATCCATGATGCTCCGTTGTTACTCTCTCAAGAACTATATTGCATCTACCAAATCCATCAAATACAACTAGACCCGTAGGGTCTTCTAGTTTGCAATAAACTGCATCTTCAGGACCAACTTCCAGACTAACTTGTGTGTCTTTGGTAAACGTTAAATTGTCACCAGTTAATTGACGTCGTTCTAGAAAGATATTATTGATTTTAAAATATCATCTTTATCTTACTTGCTAATTAATGTGGTTACTATCATCTAAGATTACGAACTGACAGAGAAAGTACAGTAATAGTCAGCTAAGTTCGGTTTCGTATAGCGTTATTTTTGTCTAACGCAGTCATTGCGCTATGCGATAGAAAGAATACAAAACCAAAGCCAAATTATCTTAGCCGAACGTCTCACTCTTCTTCCCAATGTGTCAAATCCAATGTCGGGTACTAAAATAATTATACCATATACGGTTTCACCAATTTACTACAGTCCTCCTTGTCCGCTCTAAATATAGGTGGGTGTAACTTAAGGACAAATACATAGATTAGATTCTTATAATAATATTTTAATTTTGATTTATGTAGAAGCCTCGGGCTCACTACTGTAGGAGTTTAGACTTGGACAGCCTAATGATAAGACTCTGAATGCGTAAAATCGACTGTTTTATTTCAACTACATACATGGTATTTATACAAAAGCGATCGTTCAATTGTTCGAACGACATATTCTATTTACAATAAATTAAAAAGTTTCAGCCAATCTGCCAAAGAGGATGGCACGTACTCGGTAGCTACATTTGTATTAAATTCTGTATATTATGCGCAAGTCCGAACGTTCGGCAAAGAGCGGTCAAAAAAATTGACAAGGTCTGCAGGTATTCATCGTGTGTTACTATAAACATTGACATGGTATTTTAATACACTATAGACGTAGGTAAAATTCTACATTACCTTTAACATTAATTTCGATGTAAGCTCTATAGACGATCTTGTTTCCATAAATTATGTCCCACATACCATTGTCTGTTTGTTGGGCATTATGTATAATGAATCCACAAGATTTGAAATGGATCGTATCATTATCGTAGTGTGTTTCATTTCCATTTGGTCCACGAAGTTTACAAGTTTTATATAAGTCTGTAGGAATCTTCAAACGAACATGTACAGAATTACCTTCAGTAGCGATAATTAAATCGGAGAATGGATCGACGATTTCTGCAAAATATACCAAGGTTAATATTTGATAAAAAGGACAAATGCAAGAATCTCTGCAAGGTATTTGGAAAAATAGAAAAGATTTTGACTAAATCGGATTATAAATATATTGTGGCCGTCTCCTGCACCCGAAGAAAAATATATTTAAAATAAATAAATAAATAATAATGGCAGTATGTAAGCCGCAGCTTATCAAGTCGTCGGCCGAGGCGGGGGCGGACGTGTCTGTGTGATTACTACGTGGCTGTGTGATTACTACGTGTCTGTGTGATTACTACGTGGCTGTGTGATTACTACGTGTCTGTGTGATTACTACGTGGCTGTGTGATTACTACGTGTCTGTGTGATTACTACGTGGCTGTGTGATTACTACGTGTCTGTGTGATTACTACGTGGCTGTGTGATTACTACGTGTCTGTGTGATTACTACGTGGCTGTGTGATTACTACGTGTCTGTGTGATTACTACGTGGCTGTGTGATTACTACGTGTCTGTGTGATTACTACGTGGCTGTGTGATTACTACGTGTCTGTGTGATTACTACGTGGCTGTGTGATTACTACGTGTCTGTGTGATTACTACGTGGCTGTGTGATTACTACGTGTCTGTGTGATTACTACGTGGCTGTGTGATTACTACGTGTCTGTGTGATTACTACGTGGCTGTGTGATTACTACGTGTCTGTGTGATTACTACGTGGCTGTGTGATTACTACGTGTCTGTGTGATTACTACGTGGCTGTGTGATTACTACGTGTCTGTGTGATTACTACGTGGCTGTGTGATTACTACGTGTCTGTGTGATTACTACGTGGCTGTGTGATTACTACGTGTCTGTGTGATTACTACGTGGCTGTGTGATTACTACGTGTCTGTGTGATTACTACGTGGCTGTGTGATTACTACGTGTCTGTGTGATTACTACGTGGCTGTGTGATTACTACGTGTCTGTGTGATTACTACGTGGCTGTGTGATTACTACGTGTCTGTGTGATTACTACGTGGCTGTGTGATTACTACGTGTCTGTGTGATTACTACGTGGCTGTGTGATTACTACGTGTCTGTGTGATTACTACGTGGCTGTGTGATTACTACGTGTCTGTGTGATTACTACGTGGCTGTGTGATTACTACGTGTCTGTGTGATTACTACGTGGCTGTGTGATTACTACGTGTCTGTGTGATTACTACGTGGCTGTGTGATTACTACGTGTCTGTGTGATTACTACGTGGCTGTGTGATTACTACGTGTCTGTGTGATTACTACGTGGCTGTGTGATTACTACGTGTCTGTGTGATTACTACGTGGCTGTGTGATTACTACGTGTCTGTGTGATTACTACGTGGCTGTGTGATTACTACGTGTCTGTGTGATTACTACGTGGCTGTGTGATTACTACGTGTCTGTGTGATTACTACGTGGCTGTGTGATTACTACGTGTCTGTGTGATTACTACGTGGCTGTGTGATTACTACGTGTCTGTGTGATTACTACGTGGCTGTGTGATTACTACGTGTCTGTGTGATTACTACGTGGCTGTGTGATTACTACGTGTCTGTGTGATTACTACGTGGCTGTGTGATTACTACGTGTCTGTGTGATTACTACGTGGCTGTGTGATTACTACGTGTCTGTGTGATTACTACGTGGCTGTGTGATTACTACGTGTCTGTGTGATTACTACGTGGCTGTGTGATTACTACGTGGCTGTGTGATTACTACGTGGCTGTGTGATTACTACGTGGCTGTGTGATTACTACGTGGCTGTGTGATTACTACGTGGCTGTGTGATTACTACGTGGCTGTGTGATTACTACGTGGCTGTGTGATTACTACGTGGCTGTGTGATTACTACGTGGCTGTGTGATTACTACGTGGCTGTGTGATTACTACGTGGCTGTGTGATTACTACGTGGCTGTGTGATTACTACGTGGCTGTGTGATTACTACGTGGCTGTGTGATTACTACGTGGCTGTGTGATTACTACGTGGCTGTGTGATTACTACGTGGCTGTGTGATTACTACGTGGCTGTGTGATTACTACGTGGCTGTGTGATTACTACGTGGCTGTGTGATTACTACGTGGCTGTGTGATTACTACGTGGCTGTGTGATTACTACGTGGCTGTGTGATTACTACGTGGCTGTGTGATTACTACGTGGCTGTGTGATTACATTACATTACATTTTTTTCCTTTTGCGATCTTCCTGTTAGCCCAAAGCAACTACTCCTCGCGGACGACGTCGCGAACAGAAGCTGGTAATTAATAATTTAAATTAGTTACATTTAAACTCCTCAGAGTGCAGATAAGTTTAGTTATGTATAACCGTGCCTATGTGTACGAACGAATTTATACACCTGAAGGAATATTTTTATGGCCGAAACTGCTTTAAATATAAGAAATTCTATGACATCGTATACTGCTGTATTGTATTTAATCATAATTAGCAGCATATGAAAGAAGCCAGCTTTTATATTATGTAGGTAGATTGTGTCAACCTATTGTGTTGATTTTATATATTTATTATTATTATCTGGTTTTCTATATGTCAATAGAACACATTGTTCTATGTATGTATCTTTTATATAATATTTAATAAATAATTACAATATTATTATTCACATCCGATATACAATATGCCGATCCTATAAAGTCAAATCAGATTCAACAAAAAAAACAGAAAGGCTGTCTTTTCACAGCGTTACAAATCAAAATATTACACGGGTTACATAAACGCCGTCCACGCAAATAGTTGTATAGGCACAAAGAAATATTGGATCAATTTATTTGTCCAATTCTAACGGGGACTTTCGGGGTATAAATCACGCATCACTATGAATTATTGCCGCGAGGCGCACTACCGTCGCGTCGCTACAATATGTAAAACTGAGTTCGTACGTGACATCCCACGTATAGTTCAAATTTATGTCGTGAGATAATTTCATTAAATTATTACGTTATAAAACAGTATTGCTTAGGTCATTAATCGTCTATGTTATATGTCGGTGCTACAAATTTGAGTCGTCACTACAATTTGGAAAAAAAATGTGGTGTGGTTGTGTCATGTGTTACACTAATCACGTATAGGGTCGATGCAGTCAGGATCGGCAATAAACACTCAGTAGATACAGTCACTATTTATTTGGCCAGAGCTTCGCCTTACAATAACTTCCACATAGGAGTGCCCCCAGATCAGCGACATCTTGCCCTTTATATGCCACCGATGTAGTCTCACACCGGAATGAATAATGAACAGCCGATAACTTCCACCAATAGCGTTCGAGGTCAGTAGTAACACCCCGATAGAGTCAATAGCGCGATATCGCAGGTCAATAGTGGTTCCCCGGGTGGCGTTGTAGTCTCGCCTCTCGGGTGTGTCACGGTACCGACGTAGACGTTAACACTATTTATGTTTCGCGATATTTTGATTACCAATCGGTCGGCTGGCGATTATGATTGTTTATTTGACATTTACTGACAAAGACGCTGCTCCGCTTTATTGATAGTTTTTTCGAACTGACTACGCTATTGACCAAGCAAGGTCTTAACAGCTTCACCGGACTACTAAGGCGAGCGCTTAAGGCACTCAGCCGATTTTATTTTGACAACTAGCTCAAGGGTGCGCGGCACAACTCGGCCTTGGCTGTTGCCTGATACATGCAATTCGC
>MU158922.1:412231-434585 GCA_015888305.1 Antheraea pernyi
TAAACATAACACAGTTTTACCTGATCGGGTAACCGTAATAAGGACATCTAAGTTTCAAAGGTTCCCCACTTTGTACTTTGATTGGCGGTAGAGTTCTAATGTACGGTGGACCTAGAGAAAATACAGAGCAATATTAACAATATTTTTCTGAATCTTTTTATAACTCAATT
This sequence comes from Antheraea pernyi, assembly GCA_015888305.1. Lineage (NCBI taxonomy): Eukaryota > Metazoa > Arthropoda > Insecta > Lepidoptera > Saturniidae > Antheraea > Antheraea pernyi. Next base: position 412,402 of record MU158922.1, read on the forward strand.
CTGAATATAGATTTTCGTTCTGTAATACTACGAACTGGAAAAGGAAAAAGATAAACACAGTAAAATCGTATTATATCGTTCTGCTATACTTGTTTTAAGCTTTAAGGACGAGCGAAATACAGGCTTTGCGGTTCATGCGAACTTTTGTTCGTTGGCCCTCAATCGCTTGTTAAAAGGGAGTACTGCACCTTGAAACGTCACAGCCGTCAGTTACATTCTTTGCATTTACCACATTTCGGAATCAATCAGGGTATATCCAACTGCCTGGTGGTGTAAAGGCGACATAATATTAGTGACTTGGGGTGAATTGTAGATAGATCGATGGTCGCCGTTATTTTTGAACTACGCTGTACTTACCGTCGCATAAAAAAGGATATGTTCAAAATATCTCTAGAAATACAATGCAAAATTCAGTACCTTCAACATGAATTGTAAAAGGTAGTCTCCTTTCGATTGGTTCACCTCGTATTAAAACCCTTGCGATCAGAATCCATTCTCCAACCATATCTTCCGACAAAATAACTATATTTAGACCACACTCAATGTTTGCACTCTCGATCACCTTTACGCCGGGTAGATAAAAGCCTTCCTTGATGGCATATTCTACACCATCTGGAGTTTTGACATGGCAACTCTGTCGAGTTACAAAACTGTCCAAAGTTGTACGAATCGTTAACGAGGAACCGATATCTACATTATGACTTTGGGCTTCCATCTCTATTATTCGTCTATCTTCATTAATTATTGGATCTGAAAGAATAGAAGCAAATCCATTTGTTTATTTAACACAAAGCTACATATTTAGGATAGAATTCATTGTAACTTCATCTAATTATAAATATCTAACTATGACTCTATTATTTAAATTTCCATTCTTTTTTTATTGATTACAAGCGGACAATTTATTAATATATTTTATTATATAAGTTTATTATATAATAATAAATTCAGAAGGTGGTAGAGCTTTTTCCCCCTTACCCTTCCCCTTTCTCTTTTCCCTACCCCTCCCCCATACACAGGTTGGCAACGCACTTGCTACTCTCCTGGTGTTGCTAATGTCTATGGACGGTGGTGATCACTTAACATCAGGTGACCCATCCGTTCGTTTGCCTACTTTTGACATAAAAAAAAACATATAAAGGTTGCGGGGAGCCGTTGGTTACAGCCTTTGTCCAGCAGTGGACGACTATAGGTTGAGATGATGATGATGATGATTATATAAGTTTAGTATCTATTTAAGCAAGTTCAGCATCAGTAGAAAGAATCTTCACAAGTCCGCCTCGCTATATTAGAAGGCTTTGTTGAATTACTAAGCTTACGTTTGGGATGTTACAGTGGAAATGATATAATAATTCAATACTATTTCAATAACTAGCAACCCTTGTCCTTTAGGATATAATAATTCAATGCAAATTCTACAACTAGCAACCTTTGGGCATCAAGCAAGCCTAAGGTTCGATAACTACCTATACCTTAAAGCATAACTGTTATAAGCTACAAAAATATTCAATGTTGAGATGATGGAGGTTCAAAAAGTCATAGGGGCGCATAAAGGATTTTAGAATATAAATTTATAATAAAACTAGGCTGTAGCTCTATTTGATAACAATTTATTTATTAGAAGAGTTCTCTTAACTCTTTGTGTTTGCAGTACGATATTTTCCTTCAACAAGTTAGGCTTGTAATATTTAACTCATACCAATAAATGGATTCACCCTCTCACAGAAAACCGACGTGAAGTAACAGTGCTTGTATTGTTGCGTTTCGTTCAGTCAGTGAGAGCGCCGGCGGCCCGCCTCCTCCCTCCCTCTCTCCCCCTTACCACTCCCCATTTCCCCAGCAACACAGGCTGGCAGCACACTTGCGACTCCTCTAGTGTTGCTGGTAGACATGAACGGTGGTGATCACTTAACATCAGGTGACCCACCGTTCGTTGGTTCGTGTTCGTTTACCTAAAAACACCTTAACTTATAGCCTTCCTCGATAAATGAGCTATCTAACACTGAAATAATTTTTCAAATCGGACTAGTGGTTCCTGAGTTTAGTGCGTTAAGTAAATAAACTCTTCAGCATTATAATATTAGTATAGAAGTATAGATTTTCAGGAACTTTTGCAGAAACTATCTCGTAAATCAATAGTTTTTTGTGAAACAATTTTAAAATAGCGTAGCAACTGAAAGATGTAGCATGTTAAAAATAATTGAAATGTTATTATTCATTTACGTTTTGTGTCCACCTTTGTAAACAAGCGTCGCGTGCGCCGATCATGCTTTTAACACATGCTGTAAGTAACAGACGTCTGATGAGATTCGAACGGTCACTTACGAAGGAATATTCTAGACTAGTGAATATTTTATTATGATATTTATGATTTACGGTGCTATGGTTTGACAAAACATACAGGACAGTCGAACTGAATTAATTACTGCTCTTCGACTCCGTTCAAGGCACATTCATTTGAATAGCCTTTTATCGATATATATCTTCTTCTATATACGTATATAGAATACATATATATAATGTATATATATACATATACGGCAGAAATTGCCGTTCTGCAGTACTGGCCATTTGAAATCAAAATAATTTTTGTTTGGCTACGAATTCTAATTTCAAATTATTTTTATTTTAAAAACATGGAATTCTTTTCCAAAAGTAGTCTTTTGTTTATTGATTAGTGTTACATTTTCATCGCATTTCAATCTTTTTTGTCATCATGGATACGTTAAAAATTCGAGTAATTATGGAATATGAGTACCCCCATAGCAGCAACGCGGCACAAGCGGCACGCAACATCAACGACGTTTACGGAGCTAACACCACAAACCAACGCACCACCTGTAATTGGTTTGCTCGCTTCCGTTCTGGGAATTTCGAGCTGAGAAACGAACCTCGCTGTCGTCCGAAGACCTTGGTCGACAATGACGAATTAAAGGCGATTGTGGAAGCTGATGATACACAATCTACGGCTGAATTAGCAGCAGCTTTTAACGTTAGCGTCAAAACAATATTGGTCCATTTGCCTCAAATTGGCAAGGTAAAAAAACCCCACGAACTCAATGATCGGCAGCGCGAAGTACGTGTCGAGACGTGCCTTGCACTGCTCAACAGACACACAAATGAAGGAGTTTTGAACAGCTGGTAGCTTTGACGTTCATAAGTGCCTTCTCAGGGTCTAAATTGAATAAAGAGTATTTTGATTTTGATTTTGAAAGACATTCACATTTATAATACTAACTGTGCCCGCGACTTCGTCTGCGTGGAAGTTTATGTAAAAATAAATAATAATAAAGTCATCTGAATGTATGAAGTCCATTTACTTGTCTACATTTCTCTCGTACTTACGCCGCGTCGTCATTAAAACTACAATAACTTTTGATAGAGTGGACCGATTTTAATGAAACAAAGATTGAGTTACTCCCGAGGATATGCTTTACGATTTCTTGTTGAGGTTTTATTGTGAACCCAGTACTTTAGCAGTGATGCGTGTTCATACAAACAGACAGACAGACATCTCTAAAAATGATTGAAATGTATTCTATTAATTATTCCTAGACACTTATTTACTAGATTATTAATGATAAAAACAAAAAACAACTTCGTTTTACGGGGTTTACCTACTAAAAGTTGATACACCTAAATATTTTTTCAAAGAAAACCTTTCTATTTTCTATACTAGCGGGCCCAGCGGAGGTTGTTCTATCCTGATAATTTAAAAAAAACACCTATCATCGGACCTACTGGGTCAATTATGAATTTGTTTGTATTATGGATTCAACAATCCAAGTGAACACACAAAAAAATCAAGAGAATCAGTTATTCTTTTACATATAGTGACATAGGTAAAGGATCGAAACTAGTTACTGATTAGGAAACATGTGTGGTAAATTACTCGTTAAATATAAAGTTAACAATATACTGAGGTATAATATCACACATATTTACCATGTTACAAATTTTAAAACGGTGAATTATGAAAAATAACGATCAACTTAATTAACGCTATAATGTTTTCCTTAATGTTTCAACTTTATCGTAACAGTCACGTGGACTGTGAAGGTCAAATCGATGGAATAATAACGATCTGTATTATTTTTAGTTTGTAATAACTAATAACCACTACGCCATAACCGTTTGGTAATAAGGATAAATGTGAATTTGTGAAAACTTGACAATGTTAATCTGATATATTCATAATACAGACGTGGATGTATAATAAAGATATTATAGCGGAAGAAAATCTATTCTTTTTTATTTTATAGAACAGGTGGGTCACCTGATGGAAAGTGATCACCGCCGTCCATAGACAATGGCAACACCTGGGACGTCCGAATTGCGTTGCCGGCCTTTTCAAGAAGTGTACGCTCGATTCTTAAAGGTTTGCAACTCGTAATGGTTTGGAAACACCGCCGCTAGGAGTCGATTCCATAGAGTCGAAGTACGAGACAGAAATTACTTTGAGAATGTCACCGTAGAAGGCCTCGGGGTTGTGTGGATTAAATTTCAGTTTCAGTCGGGTATTCTACCCAGAAGTGAGTGGTGCGAGCGAAAATGGTTTTGTGATTGTTTTTATTTTTTAACCCTATTGGAACAATTGACGAGTGAGAGTATCGATATGGATATTCAAAGTAACAGATGAGGACTCAAATCAGGACTCAAGAGGTTGATTGTTAATTGTCAATATCAAACGTAACTGAAAGCGAAGCTCAGAAAATAAACTGACAAATCTTCTAGCTGCATGTACAAGAATCCGATAAGCTCCGAGATCCCAAAAGAGATAAGCCCGAACAAAATTTTATAACCTAGAACTACACTAACCTAGAATAATAACCTACACTGCAATTTTATTATCTATACTTAGTCTGACCATAAATACTTAAAGTAAAAAAATTTAAAAAATATTACATTTGAATTTGGAATCTGTCATTTAGTAACAGTGCTTGCATAGTTGCGTTTCATTCGGTCAGTGAGAGTGTCGGAGGCCTACCTCCCCCCCCCCCCCCCTCTATCCTTCGCAAAATCACAGACTTGCAACACACATGCGACTCTCCTGGTGTTACTAGTGTCTATGAACGGTGGTAAACACTTAACATCAGGTGACCGACCTGTTGGTGTACCTCCTATGAAATAAAAAAAAATTCAAGCGCAGACGTAGTGTTATATAGGCAAACATCGTTTCGTCCACTCTTTACTCCTTTATATTATTAAGCTCAAGTCACTGTGTTCACCTCGAGTAACGTTCGATTTATACCTTTTATGCACGAATTATAATTAATATTACACGAATTAAGGTAGGTAATTGAGAAAAAAATGAGGTTGTAGAAATAAAAAGAAAAAAAAGTAACAAAGATGCATATATTTACCGACGTCATCTTGTTCTGGGACTGTGTGCACACCACCTAGAAAATTATCGAAAGTATTTACGATATGCATTTTTCACGTACGACTCGATTTTATCCGGAAATCATAAAACAGGTTGCTTAGAAATCCACCTGCTATCAATTTGTAAAAATATGTAATTTGAAGATGAATCGTGTCAAAATTATTGAAAATATCGGCATAGGACTATGAATTTTTTCGTGCATAGTTCTAGGTTAATTATTCTTGGGATACGATTGCCTTTATACACGATTTATTACCAACGATGCAAGCGGTAATCATGTAGCAGTTGGTTATAAATATATATTATGCACCGTGATTGCAATCTGTCTGTTTTCTGGGGAATTAATGCCATATTCCCTTTTTGTAACCCTGCTAGTGTGTACGAAAAAAGTACCTAAATAATAAACCTAATATAATATTCAATTTTACTAGTTAAAGCTTTAAAGCGTAACAAACTTTTGTTTCTTGTATATATAAATGATCTGCCGCTAGTGGTTGATAACTGTGCCGATGTAGTTCTTTTCGCAGATGACACTTCGCTTATATTTCAAGTAAAAAGAATAGATTCCGAGTTTACGTATCTAAGCAGTATTTTAAATAAAATTTCCGATTGGTTTGCATTAAATAATTTATTGCTAAACGCAGATAAAACAAAGTGCATAAGATTTACCTTACCTAATGTTCCACTAACTGATAGTAAAATCGAGATCCAAGGGAATCTAGTTGGCTTAGTTGACAATACTGTGTTCCTGGGTATCACACTTGATTCTAAATTACAATGGGGTCCTCATATAAAAAAATTGGCTGGAAGATTAAGTTCTGCTGCGTTCGCCATTCGAAAAATTCGCCAGCTAACAAATATTGCCACTGCTAGGTTGGTCTACTTCGCTTACTTCCATAGCTTAATGTCTTATGGCATTTTGTTGTGGGGGGCTGCAGCTGAGGTAGACACCATATTCCTACTACAAAAACGGGCAGTTCGAGCGATCTATGATATGGGACCTCGTGAATCATTAAAGACTAAGTTTCAGGAATTCGGTATTTTAACTTTGCCCTCTCAATATATTCTTGAGAATTTGATGTACGTCCGGAAAAACTTAGATAATCTGGATTTAGTAAAAGACCGACATAATGTAAATACCAGAAACCATAACAAACTGGTCACTCCATGTTTCAGGCTTACTAAGACCAGTAACAGTTTTTTAGGTAATAGTGTTAGATTTTATAACAAAGTCCCAAAACACATTACCGATTTGCCGGATAGTAGGTTTAAATGTTATGTCAAGCGGGTCTTAGTACATAAAGGTTATTACAGGGTGGATCAGTATGTGAACGATAGCGACGTCTGGAAGTGACGCCTCTCTCTGTGCAGCCACTAAAAATGAATGTAGCTTTATGTGTCTGTGAATTATGTTGTAATAATAAAAATAAATATGATATGTATTATGAAAGGATAAACCAGATCGAGTTTCTTGCCGGTTCTTCTCGATGACTGGGTTGTTTTCCGAACCGGTGGTAGCTTTGACGTTCATAAGTGCCTTCTCAGGGTCTAAATTGAATAAAGAGTATTTTGATTTTGATTTTGAAAGACATTCACATTTATAATACTAACTGTGCCCGCGACTTCGTCTGCGTGGAAGTTTATGTAAAAATAAATAATAATAAAGTCATCTGAATGTATGAAGTCCATTTACTTGTCTACATTTCTCTCGTACTTACGCCGCGTCGTCATTAAAACTACAATAACTTTTGATAGAGTGGACCGATTTTAATGAAACAAAGATTGAGTTACTCCCGAGGATATGCTTTACGATTTCTTGTTGAGGTTTTATTGTGAACCCAGTACTTTAGCAGTGATGCGTGTTCATACAAACAGACAAATAGACATCTCTAAAAATGGTTGAAATGTATTCTATTACTTATTTCTAGACACTTATTTACTAGATTACTAATGATAAAAACAAAAAACAACTTCGTTTTACGGGGTTTACCTACTAAAAGTTGATACACAAACAAAGCTTTCTATTTTCTATACTAGCGGGCCCAGCGGACGTTGTTCTATCCTGATAATTAAAAAAACACCTATTATCGGACCTAGCGGGTCAATTATGAATTTGCTTGTATTATGGATTCAACAATCCAAGGAAACACACAAAAAAAATCAAGAATCAGTTATTCTTTTACATATAGTGACATAGGTAAAGGATCGAAACTAATTACTGATTAGGAAACATGTGTGGTAAATTACTAGTCAAATATAAAGTTAACAACTTACTTTAAAATATCACACATATTTACCATGTTACAAATTTTAAAACGGTGAATTATGAAAAATAATGATCAACTTAATTAACGCCATAATATTTTCCTTAATGTTTCAACTTTATCGTAACAGTCACGTGGACTGTGAAGGTCAAATCGATGGAATAATAACGATCTATATTATTTTTAGTTTGTAATAACTAATAACCATTACGCCATAACCGTTTGGTAATAAGGATAAATGTGCATTTGTGAAAACTTGATAATGTTAGTCGGATATATTCAAATACAGAAGTGGATTTATAATAAAGATATTAAAGCGTAAGAAAATCTATTCTTTTTTATTTTATAGAACAGGTGGGTCACCTGATGGTAAGTGATCACCGCCGTCCATAGACAATGGCAACACCTGGGACGTCCGAATTGCGTTGCCGGCCTTTTAAAAAAGTGTACGCTCGATTCTTAAAGGTTTGCAACTCGTAATGGTTTGGAAACACCGCCGCTAGGAGTCGATTCCATAGAGTCGAAGTACGAGACAGAAATTACTTTGAGAATGTCACCGTAGAAGGCCTCGGGGTTGTGTGGATTAAATTTCAGTTTCAGTCGGGTATTCTACCCAGAAGTGAGTGGTGCGAGCGAAAATGGTTTTGTGATTGTTTTTATTTTTTAACCCTATTGGAACAATTGACGAGTGAGAGTATCGATATGGATATTCAAAGTAACAGATGAGGACTCAAATCAGGACTCAAGAGGTTGATTGTTAATTGTCAATATCAAACGTAACTGAAAGCGAAGCTCAGAAAATAAACTGACAAATCTTCTAGCTGCATGTACAAGAATCCGATAAGCTCCGAGATCCCAAAAGAGATAAGCCCGAACAAAATTTTATAACCTAGAACTACACTAACCTAGAATAATAACCTACACTGCAATTTTATTATCTATATCTGACCATAAATACTTACAGTAAAAAAAATTAAAAAATATTACATTTGAATTTGGAATCTGTCATTTTTATATGATTATTCATTGGATTTCTCATTTTGGCGCCAATACATTGTACAATATTTTGCGATATTAAAATGGAGTGGGGTGATAAAGAGACCCGAATCGCTGTGATTGCATTACACAAAGTAGGTATGGAGCCAAATGCAATATTTAAAACTCTCCATACCAAGTACTAGTAAAATGTTTGTGTACCGGACTATTAATAGGTACAATGAGACCTCCTCTGTTTGTGACAGAAAAATATCTGGCCGTCCACGTAGTGTTCGTACGAAAAAGGTGGTCAAAGCAGTAAGGGAAAGAATTCGAAGAAATCCTGTCCGAAAGCAAAAGATTTTATGTCGAGAGATGAAGATAGCACCTAGAACCATGTCGCATATTTTAAAAGATGACTTAGGACTTGCAGCATATACGAGACGTACTAGTCATTTCTTAACTGATAATTAAAAAAATAATTGGGTGGTAAAATCGAAACAACTACTGAAGCGGTACGCAAAGGGAGGTCACAGAAAAAATTTGTTTACGGATGAGATTTTTTTTACAATTGAGCAACATTTGTTAAAACAAACAAAATGACCGTATTTATGCTCAAAGCTCTAAGGAAGCTTCCCAATTAGTCGACAGAGTGCAACGTGGGCATTATCCGACTTCAGTGATGGTTTGGTGGGGTATTAGCTATGAAGGAGTGCTTTGTTTTATTCTTTCTTTGTTTTATGGCTATTGGCGAGCTTTAAAGGTATCAATTAATTAAAAAGAAATATTTTTATCTATGGTCTAAGTTCGACCACTGGATGAGCACTCGTAACCGTAATTGGATAAGGAAAGAAAGAACAAAGTTTTTATTTAGATAACATTAAAGGTTGTCAATAGCTACTAAATAGAAAAAAAAGGAAATCAGTTGATAAACACAGGAAAAAATGATATTTAACCGTTATGGCGGTGTGGCTTTTTCTAAGCCCGCCTGCCTAACTATCACCCTCAACCTGTAAATCTGTCGTCAAGCGCCTATAGAGGTGTCCTGATAGAGTCACTTAAGGGTCCGTCCTCGAGTCTTAGCACGTTTACCATTTTAGATCACGTTGTTATTTAACATAAGACGCGATTATGGTCAAATTATAACTTACAAAGTATATCAAGAACGTGGTTAGCAAATTACCTATTTGTTCATTCAAAAGTCTTTGAACGGTACCAACTTTTATAGAGTTCAATTAAAATCAAAATTTCACGTGTTTTTATTTACCACTAGCCTCTGCCCGCGACTTCTTTCGCGTGGAATAGTTACTTTGGGCTAACTCTAACACGCAGCGGAAGTTCTCAAGAGGAAAAAATACCCGATTTTGAAACATTCTTCATTGCTGCTCCGCTCCTATTGGCCTTAGCGTGATGTTATATAGCCTATAACCTTTCTCGATAAATGAGCTATATAACACTGAAATAATTTTGAAATCAGACCCTCAAATCGGACCAGTAGTTCCTGAGATTACCCCCTACAACATCACAAACTTTACCTCTTTATAATATTAGTATATATATAGACTAACACGTGGTTAATACGAACTGTACAGGAATGGAGTGAAGCTTTGATTATAATTATTTAAGTAATAACGATCTATAAAGCGAATTTTAAAATCGAGGTACATTCTAAAAGTATGATAATTTTCAAATAATTCATTACAATTTTTTTAAAGTTAACAGTATATTGGGTTTAAGAACATAAATGTAATAAACAACATTTTAAATTAATTTTAATTATTTCGCTTGATAATTTTCATACTTTTAGCTTATTTCCTGATGTGTGCAAGTTTTTTTATGTTATTATTAATAATGAAGATCTTCAAAATTACATCCAAAGATGATTATTGCATCTAAAAAAATACCTGTTAACAGCACTGCGTGTAAAAGAATCCACAATACATTCGACCACATTCTAAAACCACTAAATTGCTATGTTCTCCATCAATATATGTATCAAACTGAGCGGTTAACCATTCGTCTGTACACTGTCGATTAAATATATGCAGATAAGCGTTTTGTTATTTCATTAATTAATTAATTAATAACCTATTATGTTTTAATCTCTTTTAATACTTTACTACGACTATATTATTTCCCGACCGTAAATTATTTTGGAAATGACCAAAAAAGTTCTCTGAAAATTTTATCGCTTAGTAATTTCCGCGAGTGTAAAAAAATCCACCTCATGTACATCTTAGAATTTAAATTGTTATAACTTAGCGGTCTTTTGTACTACCATATAAAAATGCGATTTAATCGTAACTAAAAGTTTAATAAAAGTGCCTGATTATACGAATCATTAAAGCTAATTTTAGTGGTAAATTCAATTTTTATTCATATTATTTAATGAATGAGTAAATCTACAGATAAAATGTTGATGACTTGTAAGAAATTCAATTTCCTACAAAAAACTTATGTGAACCGAATACCCATTTTTTTAACCTTATTGCAAAATAACGATTTCTAGAGTACTATTCTTATAACATATCACTACTCTTTGGCATAGGTACTAAGCAGTAATGTTAAAACACCCTGGAACTACACCGTCTTAACCCTTAAATGCATGATTTTTGTTTTGAATTGTGCAACGAATTTTAGCACAAGAACAACTTTTTCTTTCACAGGTAAGGTGTTTTCTAAAGTTTTAAAATGCTTTGGGTAACGTATACACTCAGATTTTAGAATAAAATAAAATTAAAGTTGAATGTAAACATATCAACAATATGTATTGAAAGGAATAATGAAATGGAATGCAAGGAAATAAGCGGTATTTTTTTTTCTCGAACTGATTTCGCTATTGCCCTAGCAAGGCCTTGACAGCTTCACCGGACTACGAAGCGGTATCCATTGTTATGGACGTGTGGTTTTTATTAATCAAATAAAACAAGGGATAATCCAATACGCTTTAATGAATAATTGTGTAACAATGTATAGTAATCGTCAAAATAATAATAATGTTTGATATATTTTAATTTTATTTGCATTTGAAAGCTTGTACAATTGTGAATACAAAATTTATATTTTTTATATAATAAAATATTGTTTTGAAATAAGACTTAAATTTTAATCCTGATAATTATCTTTATTGCTAAATAAGAACCGTAAAAAATATACAAAAAAAACAATTTTACTTCAATAACATAATATTACTGATCAAATTAATCTGAAATCATTCTTGCAAGTTGTCGGTGTAATTATTTATATCGAAGCTGTATCGTGATTTTTCGTTTTACGCATACTGCTTCTGATGCTACTCCTCAGTTGCGACGCTCGAGCATAAGTCCACTCCCTGTTTTTCTTAGGACCGATTGAAACACCCAGCATCAATAAAGCCAAGCCAATAAGAATTAATGTAATCCATATGTGTATCGACAGTGACCCTTAAACAGAGAAGTGTTAGTTTATATTTAGTCCAGAACAGGTTCCGTCTACACATTCTGAAAATTATCAAAGGAAATTTTATTATATAATAGTACTATTTTCTTGTTTTCAATTTCTATTTTTAGATACCTTAGATCTTATAACCAATTTATTGGACGATGTTTGATTATATCGAAAGGTACTAACACTAAACGTCCCTTAGATATATGACGGGACGCAACTCTTTAAGCAGTATTGCGAGTAGAGCTACACACATCAAAAAGGTCTAAGCAACATGCGTGATATTACAAATTTTACCATTTATATTAATTAATTTCTAAGTATTTACTCAAACAAAGTGCGTAGGTAAGTAAACTTTTTTGTTATTGATGACATACTGGCTGGTTGTAAAAAAAAAATTGATTCTGTTTTGTTTTTTCATAAAATTCAAATGAATGCGAATTAGTTTGAATTAAAGTGCGTTTTAATTGCTACGTTTAGTCTTGATTTTATAATTTTACCAACCATTTAAATAAAGTTAGCGACAAAACTGAATTGTTAGATATTCTTTACGTCACGAAGCGACGTCATTTGATGGCAGATGAAATGCAAAGAGCTGTAGTGATGTTGCAAGCGGGAAGTAATCAATCTCAGGTATCTCGACATTTTGGCATTCATAGAAGTGTTATTTGTCGTCTTTGGCAGCGCTACAATAATACAGGAGAACCCACTGAACAGCATCCAGGCCGTAAAAGCAGTACAACCACTCGGCAAGACCGGTACATACAATTGATTGCAAGACGCCAGCCGATGTAACCGCTCGAGAGATTAAGTTTGAGGCTACAAATTTCAAGTGGTGTTGATGTAAGTCCTCAAACTGTGCGAAATCGACTGCATGAGTACGGCCTACGAGCTCGACGCCCAATCAGGTGCCCACCGATACGTCACGGGAATCGCGCTCGTCGATATGAATGGTGTAGAGAACGCATAACATGGACCCAGGAACAATGGGATAAAATTATGTTTTCCGATGAGTCGCGATTCGGGTTTAAGCCTGATACAAGAAGGGTGCGAGTGTATCGTCGGCCCGGAAATACTGAAAGGCTCAGGTGCGTTCAGGAAGTTCATCCATACAGCGGCTCAACAGTTATGTTATGGGCGGGTATTATGAAGAACAGGCGAACTGAGCTCGTTTTTGTAAATGGAAACATGAATGCTGAAAATTACATTGAGGATATTCTCAGACCTTATGTCTACCCATTTGCACAAACCTTTGGCTCCGATTTTAGGTTAATGCATGACAATGCGCGTTCACATACAGCTCGGCGAACCAGTGAATACTTTGCAACGGAGAACATCCGGGTATTGCCCTGGCCTGCACAATCGCCAGATCTCAACCCCATCGAGCACGCATGGGACATGCTCCAGAGACGTGTTTTGAAGGACTTGGACGGAGCGACAACAACCCAACAGCTGAAGGATTTGCTACAATTCCATTGGGAGCGAATACCGCAAGATGACATAAACAGTCTCATTAATTCAATGAATAATCGTTGCCGACAAGTTCTGAATAGCAGAGGAGCCCATACTTTGTATTAAATTGTTCTATTCTTTCACAATAAATACATTTTCTTTAGAAATTTCATTTTGTAAGAAAAAAGTTTAGTTTCTTATGTATCTTAGTTTCTACAGTATATTCTAATATTGTTCATTTCTGTTATTAAAATAACTTATAAAACAACAGCTGTTATTTTTACATCATAGAACCCTAAAGTTATTATTTTAAAAATAAAATACGTTATAATGTGAAGAACCATCCTAAAATTAAAAATTAGTACATGTTGCTTAGACTTTTTTGATGTATTTTGGAGCGTAGGCTTCTCATGTCATGTCAGTCCTATGTTGCTCGCCTTATGTTCTGTTCAGAGGCCAACATGGTGACAGTGTAATAAATACCTATAGACATATTATTCTCGATTTGTATTATATTTGTTACCAAATGAAATATTAAATTAAATATTATTATATATCATCAAATTTTGGTAAAAGAGTTTAACAGAGGTGGGTCTACTAACAGTTACCAGCAACATAACTAATTTAGGATGTTGGAATCATTAAATTCTTCTAGAAGTTTCTTTAGAATAATTCAATAAACAATTTATAGGACTTAACCTTTTGCACAGAGAATCTTAATCAAGCATACTCACATTTCTCGGACACCACATTGAATTCGAGCAAATCGTCCGTAGTAAACGATGTCAATTCCACGTCCTGTCCCCTCACCTTCGCTACCACAGTCCACGGATGGAGGTTCAGAACTGTGGCCTCTTCAATTTGCAGTAAGCAAATGCCGTTTTGAAGGAAACTTAAATCATTGTAGCCGGCAGGAATACGGTCCGTAACGAAACCTGGAATCGTTCCAAATATTTCCAAAATCAGATTTATGAGGTACTCATCAGCATTAGTATGTAAAAAATCCACTGCAGGGTCAAAGGCCTCTTGCTGAAGGAAGGCATAATCACCATACCAACGTTGCCCCGACATATTGGCGATTTCAAACTCTAAGAAATTTACAGTTCTAACTTTTCTCATATACGGTGGTAATACAAGAACAATTTCTCTGTTTCACATTTCCTCACGACGTTTTCCTTCACCGTCAGCCGATAGTCCGAAAAATTCGTTGATACAAGCCGGCGATCTCATAGGAAGAAAACGAACAGGCAGGTCACCTGATGTTAAATGATCACCACCGTCCATAGACACCTGCAATATTAGGAGAGTCACAAATGCGTTGCTAGCCTGTGTTTTGGGGAGGGGGAAGGAAAGAGGGTAAAGGGAAGTGGTCCTCCGGCGCTCTCGCTGACCGAACGAAACGCAACAATGCAAGCACTGTTACTTCACGCCGGTTTTCTATGAGAGGGTGGTACTACCCCGGGCGAGCAAACACCCATTCATGCTGAAAAACCAGTAATAGCTAAAACCGCCTACCTACACCTTTCTGCGTACATCGAAATGATATTCCACCGATCAAACCTTAGACGGCTTATCCATTACCTTTTCCTATATCCTAGTTTTGATACTATTATTTAGTGCTTAGAGCTGGACATTTTTTCAACATGTCCTCAGTAGGTTCATCCGTCGGGCCGTGAACGCTCCGGCGCAGGACATCGTGGATTACAATTTAACAATGGCGATAAAAGATAAGAATGAAGCCGCCGTGAAGGAGATAATCTTTATAATACATAATATAATGTAATGTAAACTAAGGTAACGTAACGTAAAGTAGTAAAATAATAATTTTAAGTTACATTTTAAACGGTTTTTAACAAGACTAATAAAATTAACGACAGCAAAAAAGACAAAATTTTGCAGAAATAAATAATAGTTTAAAAAAACTAAAAAAAACACGCTTTCATAAAAAATCCAACTAAAAAACAGAATTTACAGTAAATTAACAGTGACGCATGTTAATAATATCAGCACCTCCAGATATCATTTTATCATTTTTTTGTCACTTTTTACAAAAATATACATTTATTTCTAATTTACACTATTGTTAATCCAAATTTAAGATATCCAAATTTAATTTTTTTTAAGAAAGCGTGTTTTTTTAAACTACTATTTATTTTTCATTTTTCAGTTAAATTTTTTTTACTTTCTTTTTCGGATTATTGCATTGTCATCGACCAGGTGTGCAAAGTTTGAATTAAATCTAATCGTTCAAAGTAGGACAAATTCGAGCTCAAAGGGCAATACATACATACATACAGGTGAAGCTAATAAAAGCGTGATAAAAAAGACAGTGGCAAATACTTCTTCGGCGCTTATTCCAATAAAAACTACTCACCTAAACCGTCAATACGAACGAATCTACAGTACTCCAGTTGTCTATCTCCATGTACGATAGCTTCTACCACGAGACCACGATGTGTGTCACGGTAATGGCGTGCTGTTATCGCCACTGAAATTAATTTGTTTTACATATTACAAATAAGTGTAAATAATAGAAAAATAAATATAATGACTTTAAAAAATTGTTTCTATTTTTATTTTTTCTGTCATATAACTGACATTATTAAGTTGGTAAATAGTATCCTCAAAGTATATGATGTAATATTTAGTACTCGCGGTGTCAGTTTTGTTACAACAAAAAACTTAATTAACCTTTTCTTTATTATATACTTTAAAAAAAATGGGTGTATGCTTATAACCATGCGATAGAAGTGAAAACTTAGAAAAACACTTAATATAAGAGTGATAATAGTAGAAATGTAATTATCGGAACGATACACTCACTGTTAGACAGTAAACGAAGTTGATAACGACTGGAGCCGAGTAAGCTCGATTCAGCCTTGCCTATCTGAGTGTGATGGTTCACTTTCGTTCACTATTCAATGCAACTAAAGAAGTTTTCACTTCAATAACCTGCTTATCATCACTTTCAATTTTTAACAATTTAATATTATATAATATCTCAATACTTCATGCGTTCGTTTGTAATAATTTTATTTCATATTTAAAAATCTTAATTAATTAAATTATATTATAGAGTAATAATATTTGATATGCTTGCTGCTTTTTTTTTTATTGTAGATCGGCAAAATGTCTGCACTGTGCCTGATGGTAAGCACAGTACAATCCAAAAACAACGGCGACCACCGAGTGACACACTATCCATCGCCGGTCGCCGCTGTCATACCGGCCTGTGAATAGCTGGATATGCACAGGCTGATCCCGAAACGCGACCCGCAGAAGCGAATCACTATGACGGGCTTTTTCGCCATATACATGGTGGTTGCGACCCAGTCAGGCTGTAAAACCCTACCACCCCGCTGTCGCCATTGCCTCGTTCGTTATTCAGCAGGGTGCACCACGTGCAGGTGAGGTTGGCTTGGATGTCTCAAGTCTTAGATGTTATTTGACACCCCTTACACCCCAAATATTATTATTGTAAATAAGGTCATATCTAGCAAACAAGTTGAACTGTACACTTTATTCTAATAGCAATGTATTGAGGGTGACTCTATTGGTAACCTAAACAAATAAATCCGCATCTATAATCTGGTTAGTTCTATCGGCTACAAGACTATTATACTTAGAGGAGAGTCAGTAAATGTACCTTGAATGGTAACTTCAAAATGTGCTCTTTCTTCCTCCTGCAGACCATTGAGGAGGCCGACGTGGCAGCTCCACCTGCCACTATCAGTGTACCGTAGATTTTTAAATCTAATACCACATTCTCCTGCGTCGAATCCATTGCCTACATATTCCATAGCAGCCGTCGAAGTTGCTGTAAAATACAACCAGAAATATAATAGTTTTGCTTTTCTTGTACATCATCAGAATCAAATCAGTATCAGAATTTCAGTAAATAAATAAACTTGTTACATCATATGATCTCTGAACTAGTGCGAAATCATTTGAAAATTATATCTAATTCCACAGCTTTACCATAAACTTTATTGTATCGTATAAGACAGTATTTTAATGGTGGTAGAGCTACGCTGAAACTATTACTGGTTTCAGCATGAATGGGTCGACTCGCCCGGGGTAGTACCACCCTCTCATAGAAAACCGACGTGAAGTAACAGTACTTGCATTGTCGCGTTTCGTTCGGTCAGTGAGAGCGCCGGAGGTCCACCTCCCCTCCGCTCTTCTCCTCTCCCTCTCCCTCCCCTAATCCCTTCCCCCAAAGGGTGGCAACGCACTTGCGACTCCTCTGGTGTTGCTAGTGTCCATGTTCGTTTGCCACTTATGACATAAAAAAAAGGTTACATATTAAGGGCATGTGTAATATTAATTTGAAATTATAATGTAAATGCGTCCGTGTAATTATAATTACGTCCATATATTTATATACAGCAGGCTTTGTCTGAAAACCAGCGCTGCAACGCGTCCACATGGAAGCAGCATGGAAACAAAGACCTTTTCACCACATGCAACACTTGTCCTCTCTTGTTTTTTGTATTTATGTATATACTTGTAAGTACGTGTTGTATGCATTGAATAAATATATCTTTCTTTCTTTCTTATTACTGTCATAGTCGAGTAGGTAATGGTTTTAAGAGTTTCTTGCGATGCTTATATGTGGCCTTATATATGGCCTAAATGTTATACCGGTGTATAAACTACTACCATACCACTACTACTACTACTCTTATCTTTGCCGTACCGTGAAGCTGTGGAACAATCTCCCGGGCAGTGTGTTTCCTCCTTCAATATAAATGTGTTCTGTTGTTGATTCTAAGCCCTCTCGGACTATTTTTCTTTAAAAATTTTAATGTACAGATTTCGTCCCGTTAGCCGTTAATTATGTGTAATATGGATTTCGAGCTTCCTGTTACTAGTTTTAGGTTTGACTTGTTAACTTGTAAGGAGACAAATCATTCAATTTCAGGCTATAATAAATCTACATCAAATCAAATGGAAAATACTTTATTCAGTTTAGGCCCTAATAAGGCGCTTATGAACGTTAAAACTGCCACCGGTTTCGAAAACAACCCAGTCATCGAGAAAAACCGGCAAGAAACTCGATCGGGTACATCTTTTTAAAATATATATATTTCGAATACATTATACGTTACAATACCGTTTACAGAGAGGAGTCAATTCCAGACATCACCATCGTTCATATATTGATCCATTCTATAATAGCCTGTCGACACTACAGCATTGAATAAATATATCTTTCTTTCTTTCTTATTACTGTCATAGTCGAGTAGGTAATGGTTTTAAGAGTTTCTTGCGATGCTTATATGTGGCCTTATATATGGCCTAAATGTTATACCGGTGTATAAACTACTACCATACCACTACTACTACTACTCTTATCTTTGCCGTACCGTGAAGCTGTGGAACAATCTCCCGGGCAGTGTGTTTCCTCCTTCCTATGACATGGGGTCCTTCAAGCGCAACGTGAAGAGATACTTACGCAGGCCAGTATGACAGCGGCCACCGGCGATGGATAGTATGTCTCTCAATGGTCGCCATTGTTTTTGGATTGTACTGTGCTTACCATCAGGCACAGTACAGTCACTTTGCCGAGCTACAATAATAAAAAAAAACCAAATTTCTTTACAATCCGCCCAGTAGTTTGCGTGAATCCTGTACAAACGACATACAGCCAGACAAAAATCTTAAAACTATAGAAATGTGTTCTGTTGTTGATTCTAAGCCCTCCCAGAGTATTTTTTCTTTAAAAATTTTAATGTACAGATTTCGTCCCGTTAGCCTTTTATTGTATGAAATATAGATATCGAGGTAGTGATGTAGTCCGGTGAAGCTGTTAAGACCTTGCTTGGTGAATAGCGTAGTCAGTTCGAAAAAAAAAATAGATTTCTAGCTTTCTGTTACCCGATTTAGATTTGACTTGTTAACTTGTAAGGAGACAAATCATTCAATTTCAGACGGAAGTGCAATATAACGTCTACTATAATAAGCCTACGTCGGTTGCATCCTAGTTTAAATTTTTAAAAAACAATACCTATTGGAATACAAATAATCAAATTGAAATCTTACCAGGAGTTACACTAAAGACTGTCCCGTTTTGAGCTCTAAAGTAACAGTACTTTATTGACGCCTGAATTGAGCAGGACATCGTGGTGGTATCACCCTCCACGCTTGTAACCGACGTCCTATGTGATCTTAGAACTGGTTCTGTGAAAAGCAATCAGAAGCTAAATGCAATACAACTCCAAGTTCCTTGTGTAGAAAACTAATACACTTCTCATACCATTAGTTATATGTATCTAATTGAATATAGAAGAATTTTGGAGTCATTCGTATAAATCAGAACGTTTAGCAATTAGCTAAGCAGCGGTCGAATGAAGAATTTTTAGATTTTCATAAATTCAAGAATTTTTAGATTTTCATAAATTCGCAATTAAAATGCCAAATTATTATTATTTAGCAATACAAACTCACTTAGCATATTGTGTAATTATTTAGTAATATAGGTACATCTAAATGCCTCCATAATCTTTGTACCTACTATACACAGTCTGCGTCAAACTTTTGTGACTGGTATGAATGTAGATGTGTAAAAAAGTCCAGATCGAGTTTCTTGCGGGTTCTTCGCGATGACCGGGTTATTTCCCGAACCGATGGTAGTTTTGACGTTCATAAATGCGTTCTTAGGGTTTAAACTGATTTATTTTTTTATTTTGATGCGCATAACATAAATTTAGGTATAATAAATACGTATTATATTATTTGTATAAAATCCAGACAACGTCAAGACAAATAAAAACTAATTTTAGATACTTATAATACTTTGTTTTGTATTATATTATTGGCTATATTACGTGTAAGCCCGAATTTACGGATATATTCAGAGTAGCCAAAAAAAAGGGAGAATTGTAGTTCTTACAACGACCATATTCATCATAATCAGCCTTTTTTTTCTCCATGGGGGAATCCCTAACGGATATCCATCTCGCTGGGCAGCAGAGAATGGATATGCCCGAGTCGCACGAACTAAAACCCCATGGTACCTTCTTACACCTTTTGGCCGGAGGAGCAGGGACTGTCTAATCGACACTACATCTGCTCCTCCAACAAGTGTTGTCCCCTCCTAAGGGACCCAAACTGCGGCCTGAGGGGTCAAAATGGTGGACCCCTCAAGAGGTAACCCCATCATAATCAGCCTGAAAGAGAGTGGGTGTATCTGCACTGCAGGGCCATAGGCCTCTTCCCGAAGGAAAGTAATCACCACGCCAGCCCACGACGTATTGGCGACTTCAAACTCTGAGAAATCCACAGTTCTATATTTTTCCCACATACAGTAGTATAACAAGAACATTTCTCAGGTTCAAGTTTCCTCACGATGTTGTCCTTCACCGTCAGCAGATATTGTTACCAATTTAAATTAGTAAATGTACGCGAATTCCGAAGAATTCGTTGTTACATGCCGGGGTTCGAACCTATTCATTATTCATCGATCGATCATATCATGATTGTGTTTTTGGCAACCAATCTCCTAAGTTTTTGCTGCCATTGTCAAGTAGATAATAATATTACAAGTGTCTTGTGATACTTTCAATGTTCTAATAAAATGGCGGCCCATTGTGAGAACTTTCCAGGGAGTTTTTGTGGTATTTCAGAATTCATGCTCCTTGTTACTATTTTCCATCCACATTACTTATGCACAATAACCGAACTATATTACGTAAAATAACACCAATATTACAAAATAGAGAGTAGATTAACACAAGATTATAAATACAATTTAAAAGCTACTAAATAGCTGACTAAATCCCGCCAAAAACAAATATAATAATGTTTAGAATATTGGATATCCACGTATATAATCTGTTGTTAGAATTCTGATATAATAACTAAACAGCAGATAATAAAAACTTAATAAGTCTTTCAAATAATCTATACTAATATTATAAAGCTGGAGGCTTTGTTTGTTTGTTTGGATAAACGGGCTAATTTCAGGAACTACTGGTCCGATTTGAAAAATTATTTCAGTTTTAGATAGGTCCTTTATCGAGGAATGCTATTTATCATAGAATATATCATCACGCTATGACTAATAGAAGCGGAGCACCGATGAAGAATGTTTCAGAATCGTTTTTTATCCTTTTGAGAGCTATCGTTGCGTGTCAGCGTTAGCCCAAAGTAACTATTCCACGCGAACGAAGTCGCGGGCAGAAGCTAGTTATTATCACGCTTTTATTAGCTTCACCTGTATGTATGTATGTATATTTGTAACCGACCCCTTTGAGTTCGATTTTGTCCTACTTTGAACGATCAGATTTAATTCAAACTTTGCACATCTGTCAAAGGTCGATGACAATACAATAATCCGAAAAAAAATAAAAAAACACGCTTTAATAAAAAATCCAACTAAAAAACAGACAAAAAATTTAATCAATTTGGATTAAGAATAGTGTAAAGCGTGTTTTTTAAACCATTATTTATAGTATAAAGTGTTACCTGTGATTACAGATTCTTGAATTTCTGAATCCTGCAGCAACCACGGACAGAGTACTGTGAGAAAGCCGTAATGCGTTTCACCCTCAGTTTGGATTGCGCAACGCCACAAACCAAGGTCTTCGTTCGTCGGATCCGTAATACGAAGACCGCATTCATGGCCGTGGATATCTGACTCGTAACTGGAATAATTGGTTTAATTAGGTATTTTTGGTGGAAAA
>MU158922.1:437184-465921 GCA_015888305.1 Antheraea pernyi
TCCTTTACAAAATGCAGGTTTTCAAAGTTTTTACGGACATACATTAAATTATCAAGAATGTATTGGGAAGGTAGAGTTAGGATACCGAATTCCTGAAACTTCGTTTTTAATGATTCGCGAGGTCCCATATTATATATTGTTCGAACTGCCCGTTTTTGCAATAAAAATATGATGTTTACCACAGCAGCCGTCCCCCACAGCAGAATACCATAAGACATTAGGCTATGGAAACATCGAGACATTATTGAAGCGAGGTCCCATATTATATATTGTTCGAACTGCCCGTTTTTGCAATAAAAATATGATGTTTACCACAGCAGCCGTCCCCCACAGCAGAATACCATAAGACATTAGGCTATGGAAACATCGAGACATTATTGAAACACATGGAATCGATTTTATACTAGTTTAAATTTAAAAAAAACAATACCTATTGGAATAAAAATAATCAAATTGGAATCTTACCAGGAGTTACACTGAAGACTGTTCCGTTTTGAGCTCTGAAGTAACAGTACTTTATTGACGCCTGAATTGAGCAGGACATCGTGGTGGTATCACCCTCCACGCTTGTAACCGACGTCCTATCTACGGAAGTGCAATATAACGTCTACTATAATAAGCCTACGTCGGTTGCATCCTAGTTTAAATTTTTAAAAAACAATACCTATTGGAATACAAATAATCAAATTGAAATCTTACCAGGAGTTACACTAAAGACTGTCCCGTTTTGAGCTCTAAAGTAACAGTACTTTATTGACGCCTGAATTGAGCAGGACATCGTGGTGGTATCACCCTCCACGCTTGTAACCGACGTCCTATCTGATGTTAGAACTGGTTCTGTGAAAAGCAATCAGAAGCTAAATGCAATACAACTCCAAGTTCCTTGTGTAGAAAACTAATACACTTCTCATTAGTTATATGTATCCAAATTAATATAGAAGAATTTTGGAGTCATTCGTATAAATCAGAACGTTTAGCAATTAGCTAAGCAGCGGTCGAATGAAGAATTTTTAGATTTTCATAAATTCAAGAATTTTTAGATTTTCATAAATTCGCAATTAAAATGCCAAATTATTATTATTTAGCAATACAAACTCACTTAGCATATTGTGTAATTATTTAGTAATATAGGTACATCTAAATGCCTCCTCCATAATCTTTGTACCTACTATACACAGTCTGCGTCAAACTTTTGTGACTGGTATGAATGTAGATGTGTAAAAAAGTCCAGATCGAGTTTCTTGCGGGTTCTTCGCGATGACCGGGTTATTTTCCGAACCGATGGTAGTTTTGACGTTCATAAATGCGTTCTTAGGGTATAAACTGATTTATTTTTTTATTTTGATGCGCATAACATAAATTTAGGTATAATAAATACGTATTATATTATTTGTATAAAATCCAGACAACGTCAAGACAAATAAAAACTAATTTTAGATACTTATAATACTTTGTTTTGTATTATATTATTGGCTATATTACGTGTAAGCCCGAATTTACGGATATATTCAGAGTAGCCAAAAAAAGGCGAGAATTGTAGTTCTTACAACGACCATATTCATCATAATCAGCCTTTTTTTTCTCCATGGGGGAATCCCTAACGGATATCCATCTCGCTGGGCAGCAGAGAATGGATATGCCCGAGTCGCACGGACTAAAACCCCATGGTACCTTCTTACACCTTTTGGCCGGAGGAGCAGGGACTGTCTAATCGACACTACATCTGCTCCTCCAACAGGTGTTGTCCCCTCCTAAGGGACCCATTACACCTTTTGGCCGGAGGAGCAGGGACTGTCTAATCGACACTACATCTGCTCCTCCAACAAGTGTTGTCCCCTCCTAAGGGACCCAAACTGCAGCCTGAGTGGTCAAAATGGTGGACCCCTCAAGGGGTAACCCCATCATAATCAGCCTGTAAGAGAGTGGGTGTATCTGCACTGCAGGGCCATAGGCCTCTTCCCGAAGGAAAGTAATCACCACGCCAGCCCACGACGTATTGGCGATTTCAAACTCTGAGAAATCCACAGTTCTATATTTTTCCCACATACAGTAGTATAACATTTCTCAGGTTCAAGTTTCCTCACGATGTTGTCCTTCACCGTCAGCAGATATTGTTACCAATTTAAATTAGTAAATGTACGCGAATTCCGAAGAATTCGTTGTTACATGCCGGGGTTCGAACCTATTCATTATTCATCGATCGATCATATCATGATTGTGTTTTTGGCAACCAATCTCCTAAGTTTTTGCTGCCATTGTCAAGTAGATAATAATATTACAAGTGTCTTGTGATACTTTCAATGTTCTAATAAAATGGCGGCCCATTGTGAGAACTTTCCAGGGAGTTTTTGTGGTATTTCAGAATTCATGCTCCTTGTTACTATTTTCCATCCACATTACTTATGCACAATAACCGAACTATATTACGTAAAATAACACCAATATTACAAAATTTCCGAATTCATGCTCCTTGTTACTATTTTCCATCCATATTACTTATACACAATAACCGAACTATATTACGTAAAATAACACCAATATTACAAAATAGAGAGTAGATTAACACAAGATTATGAATACAATTTAAAAGCTACTAAATAGCTGACTAAATCCCGCCAAGAACAAATATAATGATATTTAGAATATTGGATACCCACGTCTATAATCTGTTGTTAGAATTCTGATATAATAACTAAACAGCAGATAATAAAAACTTAATAAGTCTTTCAAATAATCTATACTAATATTATAAAGCTGGAGGCTTTGTTTGTTTGTTTGGATAAACGGGCTAATTTCAGGAACTACTGGTCCGATTTGAAAAATTATTTCAGTTTTAGATAGGTCCTTTATCGAGGAATGCTATTTATCATAGAATATATCATCACGCTATGACTAATAGAAGCGGAGCACCGATGAAGAATGTTTCAGAATCGTTTTTTATCCTTTTGAGAGCTATCGTTGCGTGTCAGCGTTAGCCCAAAGTAACTATTCCACGCGAACGAAGTCGCGGGCAGAAGCTAGTTATTATCACGCTTTTATTAGCTTCACCTGTATGTATGTATGTATATTTGTAACCGACCCCTTTGAGTTCGATTTTGTCCTACTTTGAACGATCAGATTTAATTCAAACTTTGCACATCTGTCAAAGGTCGATGACAATACAATAATCCGAAAAAAAATAAAAAAACACGCATTAATAAAAAATCCAACTAAAAAACAGACAATAAAATTTAATCAATTTGGATTAAGAATAGTGTAAAGCGTGTTTTTAAACCATTATTTATAGTATAAAGTGTTACCTGTGATTACAGATTCTTGAATTTCTGAATCCTGCAGCAACCACGGACAGAGTACTGTGAGAAAGCCGTAATGCGTTTCACCCTCAGTTTGGATTGCGCAACGCCACAAACCAAGGTCTTCGTTCGTCGGATCCGTAATACGAAGACCGCATTCATGGCCGTGGATATCTGACTCGTAACTGGAATAATTGGTTTAATTAGGTATTTTTGGTGGAAAAAATATAATCAAATTCTATCTAGCTATCTACAGTTTGAAAATAAATCCTTAACCACCTATCGATGTTTCGATAGCTACGCTTGAAGTTCTTTAACGTCACCGTATAATTTGACTGATAAAAAACGTCATCAACGTACCGTGAAGCTGTGGAACAATCTCCCGGCCAGTGTGTACCCTCCTTCCGATAATATGGGGTCCTTCAAGCGTAACGTGAAGAGACATTTATGCAGGCCGGCATGACAGCAGCGACCGGTGCCCTCATATAGCGAGTCTCTCGGTAGTCACCGTTGTTTTTGAATTATACTGTGATCACCATCAGGCACAGTACAGTCACTTTGCTGTGCTACTATAAAAAAAGCGCGTTTTGCTCCCTCCTTTCTTTGCCTATATCTCTTTCTTTCTATTGTACACGATTTTCTGTGTACGTATGAATACCAAATTGCACTGTTGGTTGTGTAATCTCAATACCGAATGCGTAGAAATTTCATTAAAACCTATTTATTAAATAGTCGTTTTTTTTTAAAATACTTTAAAATACTGATCCGTAACCATTTTATGTGACAAAAGTGCCGGGGGTTAACACCATATCGGGTAGAGTGAGAACAGTGTCTCGTTTGCCTTCGGCTTTGGAGAACAGTGAGACATACGCTCTTTTTTTTGACTAAATTATTTTCTTTATGTTAAGGAACTCCGTTCTGCATATTCCTCTTCACAATTCTCCTCGTCTTCAATGGCTACGTCAAGTCTGACGTTGGAATTCATTACTATTGTACAAAGGGCTATTGTCTTAATATTTACCGCAATATGAGCCACATATACTTTGAAACCAAATATAGTGTGCGAAAATGTTTAAAAAAAGGAAACATCAGCAAAATCTGTCTTTTGCAGAAGTAAAGCGACGATGCATTGTATCCAATCCGGTGAAACTAACAACCTTGGACTAATCTACTGATATTATTTACTTATATGTTGAGAATTTAAGAGCAACAAAGTTACTACACGTCCTAAAGGATATGAAAATGAAAAATAATAGTGCAGCTTAATACTTTAAGTTTTGAGCTCTGGATAAATGCATAGGTATGAGAATTGTATTCCGAAACATATCGTAGGTAAAAGTTAAACCAAATAGTTATTTTACTTACATAACTTGAGAGCTCTGAGATACATATCTATTCTCTCCTACCCCCTGCGCTGCAATCCTTATTTCTCCTTTAGGGTTACGGAATAAACATGCACGGACCTGATGTGGGCTATTCACCGAACATGTCAATACGACAGTGGGATTTTCTCTTACAACTTGTGTGGACACCACAGCACTTGGTTCTAAAAATACAAGGTGCTTTAAAAAAGTAATAATATGATATATAGATATAAACAAAATTAAAACGTCTGTTGTCTGTACAGGCTAATTCACTTTGCTGTGCTACTATAAAAAAAACGCGTGTTGCTCCGTCCTTTCTTTGCCTATGTCCTTTCTTTCTATTGTACACGATTTTCTGTGTACGTATGAATACCAAATTGCGCTGTTGGTTGTGTAATCTCAATACTGAATGCGTAGAAATTTCATTAAAACTTATTTATTAAATAGTCGTTTTTTTTTAATGAAAGCTTTAAAATACTGATCCGTAACCAATTTATGTGACAAAAGTGCCAGGGGTTAACACTATATCGGGTAGAGTGAGAACAGTGTCTCGTTTACCTTCGGGTTTGGAGAACAATGAGACATACGCTCTTTTGTTTTTTTTTGACTAAATTATTTTCTTTATGTTAAGGAACTCCGTTCTGCATATTCCTCTTCACAATTCTCCTCGTCTTCAATGGCTACGTCAAGTCTGACGTTGGAATTCATTACTATTGTACAAAGGGCTATTGTCTTAATATTTACCGCAATATGAGCCACATATACTTTGAAACCAAATATAGTGTGCGAAAATGTTTAAAAAAAGGAAACATCAGCAAAATCTGTCTTTTGCAGAAGTAAAGCGACGATGCATTGTATCCAATCCGGTGAAACTAACAACCTTGGACTAATCTACTGATATTATTTACTTATATGTTGAGAATTTAAGAGCAACAAAGTTACTACACGTCCTAAAGGATATGAAAATGAAAAATAATAGTGCAGCTTAATACTTTAAGTTTTGAGCTCTGGATAAATGCATAGGTATGAGAATTGTATTCCGAAACATATCGTAGGTAAAAGTTAAACCAAATAGTTATTTTACTTACATAACTTGAGAGCTCTGAGATACATATCTATTCTCTCCTACCCCCTGCGCTGCAATCCTTATTTCTCCTTTAGGGTTACGGAATAAACATGCACGGACCTGATGTGGGCTATTCACCGAACATGTCAATACGACAGTGGGATTTTCTCTTACAACTTGTGTGGACACCACAGCACTTGGTTCTAAAAATACAAGGTGCTTTAAAAAAGTAATAATATGATATATAGATATAAACAAAATTAAAACGTCTGTTGTCTGTACAGGCTAATTCTTTAAAAGGGCCCAACCAACTTTAAATTGTCTATAATTCATTCTATGGAACCATCTAATGAATTCGCGAACAAATGAATAATTAATCATACTATACTATCAAATTGATATTTAACATTCTTGTGTTATTGTTGTCAGTTAGATATACAATGTCTACGCTATATAAGGAAAGATGAAGATACCGTGTATTTTATTGAATTAAAAAGAGTTTTAAACGGGGAATAAAAGAAAATAATTTAGAAAAATTGAGCCGTCGCGGGTCGCCTGGCAGAACGTAGTAATCAACACTGTATATACTATAGGTATGCGAACTCAGTGCGACAAGAGAGATTATGCAAAATCGCTTGCGTATGGCATCGCGTTGCCACGTCTCACATACACGCCACGGTCTGTATCGCCACGCCAACAATCAGGCTTACCCTCGCCTATAGGTGTTTCACATCAAAAATATTATAAGAAATGAAAGACTATAAAGTGTACTCCAGCATCACTTTTGGTTTCTCCATTTCCTATAGCACGAATGAATGGTACTTTTTCGTCACTACAAAGTCTTTACTTATGAGTTCAAAAGTCTGAATGCAACCAAAAAAATAAACGCCAATCCCAGCAAATGTAGGGAACTGGAACGAAGTACAATTTGTAAACATGAGCTAGGCAATTGAAGACATTTGTAAAAATCCTATTGCGTTTGCGAAATATACTTTAACATCTAAGGTCTAAATATAATGTTTCTGTATTGAGAATGATTGTTACGTTATGTAGTGTTTTAATATTTTGGTAGTAATATAGACCAAACAAACCTTAGCAAATTCTACGTTTTAAAGAGGTCTCCACTAAATACAAGTTCACTTTATATGTATTTCAATTACTTACCCGCTTCCTTAACAATCACCAAGAAGCTTTCTTCCATAGCGATAACTTGTCCTGGGAATCCAACAGACATCTTCCAATAACCATTATGCTCCATTGTTACCCTCTCGAGAACTATATTGCATTTGCCGAATCCATCAAATACAACTAGTCCCATGGGGTCTTCTATTTTGCAATACACGACATCTTCTGGACCAATTTCTAAACCAACTCGTGTATCTTTGATAAATGTTACATTATTTCCAGTCAATTGTTGTCGTTCTAAAACAAATAAATAATTTTAAAATATAACCCTTAACTAAGTTACCTTCGATGTCACGTCGTTTTTGTGTTAACTAGAATTCATTTATATTTAAGATTTATTACAAAACTGATCTGATAAAAATAAATACTTTTCGTATTCGCCAAAATCTCGTCGCATCTTATCATTTAACATTGTGTGACTAAGCTCTTATCTAATTTCACATTTAGCTTAACGTTTATTTTATTCATGAGATCACTATCATACAAAATATTTATCTATTACATATATCGCACTTATTACAGTCTGTATGGAAATCTATACTTATTATACTTTTAATATTATAAAGCCGAAGAATTTATTTGCTTAAACGCGCTAATCTCAGGAATTACTGGTCCGATTTGAAAAATTATTTCAGTGTTATATAGCTCATTTATCGAGAAAGGCCATAGGTTATATATAATCACGTTAAGGCCAATAGAAGCGGAGTACAAATAAAGAATATTTCAAAACCGGGGTTAATGTACATATTATTTAAAAATATTTTTACATTCTACGTAAACGAAGACGCGAGTAGCGTTAGCCCAAAGTGGCCATTCCACGGGGACGAAGTTTTGGGCAGAAACTAGTTCAGTATAATTAAATAAAAGAAAAACTGTATGAACGGAATGGAAAAACTGTATTCCGTTCATACCGCTGTAGCGGAGTTCTAAATATAGACAAATCAAGACGGTAATCCATTGTTGGATAATGACATCAGGCTTCCAGAGTTTTCCACTCTTCTTCACTGAAAGGTTTATAAAGCGCACCGTAGTGTGTTAAATGACAGAGCTTTTGTAGACATTGAAGCAAATACAACGTGAAACAATGATGCGATCTTCAAGAGAACTGCAGTTACAGTATGGTGTAAGAGTGACTGTACTGTAACTATGTGATAATGAGTATAGAATTTTTATCTGTACGAATATAAAATATTTACGTTTGTATATCAGCTTATATGCATATAAGTAAAGTCTACATTACCTATAACGTCAATATCGATGTAAGCTCGATAGACAATACTGTTTCCATAAATTATATTCCATTTGCCGCTGTCTGTTTGTTGAGCGTTATTTATAATGAACCCGCAAGATTCGTAATGGATCGGATCAATTTCGTGAGGTCTATCACTTTCATTAGGTCCGACAAGCTTACAAGTATTATACAAGTTTGTGGGATCCTTTAGACGAACGTTTATAGAATTGCCTGTAGCGACAGTTATTGACTCAGGGAAAGCGCTGACAATTTCTGTAAAATATAATAAACAGCTTTGTAAAATATATTAATAAATATAAAGCGTCAAAAAAGTATTTAGATAAGTGTATAATAACAAAGTTATTAACATAAACATTACCATTTGATAATTTAACGTATGTCCGTAAAAGGTCCGAGTTGAAAAGGTGCATGCTTGCATGAAAGGCTGGCATGATCTAAATACTAGAAATTGTAACAAAGCGGCTGTCCTATCTTTCAGACTTAGTAAAACCAGTAATCGTTTTTTAGGTAATAGTGTTAAGTTTTACAACAAAGTCCCAAAGCATATTACCGATTTGCCGGATTATAAGTTTAAGGGCCACGTTAAGCGGGTTTTGGTGTCAAAAGTGGATCAATATGTGAGCGATGGTGATATCTGGAATTGACTCATCTCTGTACATCCACTGAAAACGATTCTAATGTAAAAAGTATTGGAAATACATATGTTAAAAAAGATGTACCGATCGAGTTTCTCACCAGTTCTTCTCGATTACTGGATTGTTTTCCGAACCGGTGGTAGTTTTGACGTTCATAAGCGCCTTATTAGGGCCTAAACTGAATAAAGTTTTCGATTTGATTTGATTATACAGTACAATTAATCTTCAGAATAACAATGTAAATCTTAAAATACTAGTTGTTGTTAATATGTGCTTAGGAAACTGAAAAGTTTAAAAAATATACAAAATTAAAAAAGAAGCCGAATATAGTAATGCCCTCCTTTTTAAAAGTCAGTTAAATTAAATACACTACGAAAAATAAACACTACATATATACTGACAACAAATTATTACTTATTAAGAGATAAATAGCAATGGCATATCGTCACTAACGGCTTCCAAGATAAGGGATTTGAGTAATTTCGATCCATCAATTAATCTATTAATAATGATGATATTTATTATAATTATGATTAATGTGCTACTATTTCGTAAGTTTTCAATATATCATAGGGTTGCCATCTGTCTTGCTTTCCGAATTCTCGCACCACTTCAAAATTTACGCTATATATGCTGATAGTTTAGTTTTGTACGTCCTATTCTCAAAGCAATCCCTGATCCCCAATGTCTTATTACTTTTACCCTGCGTACCGTTTTAAAACCAGAATGTACTATTTTTTTTTATTTCATTGCTTTAAGTCTTGCTTACCATTATTTTGGGATGGAAACCCTAGTCGATTATTATCACAAATCTGTACTCGTATATAAATACAATGTATTAAAAAATCTTACAAAATGAAAAACCTCATACCTTCAACGTAAATCGTAAAGGGTAGTCTCCTTTCGATCGGTTCACCCACCGACAGAACTCTTGCAATCAAAGTCCATTCTCCAACCATATCTTCTGATAGTACAGTTATATTTAAACCGCATTCAATATTCGCGTTCTCAACTACTTCTACACCGGGAAGATTAAATCCTTCCATGATCTGATATTGTAGACCAGCTGGAGTCCTAACGTGACAGCTCTGTCGAGTCACAAAACTGGTCAAAACGCTTGTAATTATCAAAGATGATCCAATATCTGCATCGTAATGCTGCGCTGTTACATTTACAATACGCCTATCTTCATCAATTATCGGATTTCTCGGATCTAAAAATGTGAAACAAACAAAATTATTTATTATAATGAATCACAGTTACAGTGCACATTATCTATTTTATTACTATATATCTATCTCATAATATGACAGATTTGCATCAGTTTGACGTCTATACACGTGCTAAATAAATATTATTATATATTCAATAGTATGGTAGGTTAAATCACATACTATCTGAAATTACAATGTTGGAAGTAATAAGGGTAGGTCTCGACACATTTATACCATAAAGAAAACCTTTTGCTGTTTGTTTTCTAGCTTCAGTTTTATTGTATCCCTCTTTAAATAGTAACACAGAATCTTCTATACTACCTACCAACTAGATTCACTAATTTGTCCACAATTTCTTCGTGTAAATTATTTTATTTCATGTAAATTAACTTATATATTAAAATCATTACTGGTAACCATGAAGTCACTATATTCCTCATTTCGTTTAGTTAATTCCTAGAAAGAACTAACAAATTCAATGTTGTTGTCCTTTGTTTTAGAGCAATATTACCTGTCTCATTGTAAACTGGGCAGATATTTGCTTTTTGTAGGACAAAGTATTCTTTCTAGATCCAGTGTAGTTACTTGTTACTGCTAACGGATATACAAAATCCTAACAGTCTCATTGGTCGTACAGATACTGAAAATCTCAAGGTCCATCCTGTAACGGGGTATAATGAATCATACTCTGTGAATTACCTTCTTGTATAACGTGGAATATTTGCCGCCTCTCATCAAAAATATTGCCATCGTTAAACTTCCCTATAATCTGCCATTCACCCAGCATTTCTTCTGTAATTGGGCCCATAGAAATACTACAAGCAACGGCATTTGTATCACTGACGAACGAGACACCATTGAAATTGACAAGTCCATTTATCTCATAGAATTCGCCATTTGGAGATCTATATATACAATTGTCTATGTTGCCTGCACCAGTAACTTCTACTGTTATTGTGGAGCCAAGGTTTATGACACGGTTTACTGGGTTCTCGTTGGTTACGTTGTAGGCTTGAGCATGCGGATTTTCTTCATCTGTATAGAATATAAACAAATTACAAAATAACATAATACGCTCTAAATTTAGACCATATACGCCAATCGAGTAAATTATAATTAAGTGTTTTCTAAAACATTAGATGACGCCTTAAATAGTAATTAGTTACTCCCGAGATATTATAGAAATGATGAAAATTTTAACTGTATTGTAAGTTAAAGAATCAAAATATAATTGTGAAAGTATAATTGTAAAAGCGTAAAGAATAAAAAAGTATATAAAAGTTACTTAAACACTCACCATAAAGAATCAAGTTCATTGGAAGTTGAACTTCATTTAGTCCTAAAACGATACTATCAAATTTTCCATAAATAGACCATGCTCCTAACATGGAACGATCAATTGGGCCAATAGCAACACTGCAAGTGGCATCTGCATCAGTGGCAACTTGCGTGATTCCAGGATAATGGGAATCACGAGTCATAACGAGATCTTCTCCATCAGGAGTAATAACATGGCATGTTAATAGAGAACCGGTTCCAATTACAACTGGAGTAAGGATGCCTCCTAGATTCACTGTATGATTGAACACACGCTGGAGTGTTGAATACCAAAGTGCACTCGGACTATTGTTATTATCTGAAAATCATTTGAGAATATTGAATGAATATTTGTAATCATTTCGGTGTAGACCGATCTGTGAGTAAATCTAGAATAATTTATGAAAAAAAACAAGAAATATTAATTTCCATTTTTTAGTACTTACTCCATACGATGCTAACGAACTGGCATCTCTCGTGCATCTCTATATCAAAATATCGTCCGCACAATGTCCAATTGCCTAAAAGTGTGTCAACCATTGGTCCAACAGTGACCCTACAAGAAACATATGCGCTTTTTCCATGGATTGTCACTCCAGTAATTGATGCTTCTTCTAATCTAACGAAATCTCCTCCATTCGGTGGCTTAATATAACATTCTTCAACTTTCGTAGTTATACCCAACGATATATCAATTGGGGCACCAGTTCTTGTCCTATGTTCAATTGGTGTTAGCCAAGTTATTGCATCATCATCTATGAAATCTGTTTCTTTTTCTGTAGTATATACGACTAAAAATGGTAATTTATCATTTTTAAAATGAAACCTCTGAATTATTTATTTATTATTTATTTTATTAGCAAAAAATGTAATTGTTATTTTTATCCGACTTCAAATAGTAGGAAATTCTCAATTTGGTTATATTTCTTTATTAATGTTCGTTTACTCAGAATTCCGTTATTTATAAACGGTTTTGGATTTTTTTTTATTGGAAAGGGGATTTTTTATATCATAGGAGGCAAACGGGTCACCTGATGTTAAGTGATCACCACCGTCCATAGACACTTGTAAATTGTTGTGAGACATGTTTCTCGTGCACAATATTTGATTGAAATAGGTTGAGGTTGAGATTATTTTTTACATTATTTTAATTTTAGTATTTAAGAAAAAAAAATGTCATATACTTCTCGTACCTACGCAAAATTTTATTAAAATCGCTTTGTATTAGACAAATCCTAAACTTTACTTTTTTTAATAACATGAAAAAGTATTATTTATATTTTTATTGTTATTAATTTATAATATACTTCCTACACATCATTTGCCACCAAAACTTTTTTACTTGCCTTTTACAACATTTTATTAAAATACGTTGAAAATAATAAAAAAATAGTTTTGATATTCTAGATTTTTAGAACTGTTTCAGAGAACTCTAGTGTGCTATTAATTTAGTACATTCCCAGTGCAAGATTTCATAAAAATCGGTCAAGCTGTTTTCAATTAAATCTCGACGTACAAACAGACAGACAATACTTTTCACGTCATATTTTTTTTTCATGTTTATGTTCAATAGGTACGCGCTTGGCCACAATCTCACCTGATGGTAAGTGACGATGAGGCCGACGATGTATCGCGCTTACCCACTAGATGCCTGTTCACTTTACTCTTGAAGATTCTCAAGTTATAAGATGACGGGAAGACAGACGCCGGGAGTGAATTCCACTCCTTAGCCATACGTATAATAAATGTGGAAGCAAATCGCTTCTTACGAATTACGGGAATATCAACCACGTAAGGGTGGAAACCCCCACGGCGTCTAGTCGTCCCAGATCTTGTAGGGTTGAATCAGAGATGGAATGGGTTTTTTTTTTCGAACTGACTACGCTATTGACCAAGCAAGGTCTTAACAGCTTAACAGACTACTAAGGCGAGCGCTTAAGGCACTCAGCCGATTTTATTTTGACAACTAGCTCAAGGGTGCGCGGCACACCTCGGCTTTGGCTGTTGCTTGATACATGCAATTCGCGACCTATGTAAGCTAACCTAAGCTAACTATTCATACATATATGAGTTGTTGAAACATATATGTGTACCAAGCATACATACCTCAATAACTCTTATATATATTTCGTATCGGATAATATTCTAAACTATTTCAGTTTGATTGGGGAAAAAAGATAAAACCCTTCCACTTACATGTGTAAGCATGTATATATGCGTGTACGTGTGTGGAGGTGATATGTGAAATGTTGTCGCAGTGATGTAAGATTTTGTGTCACTGTATCGCGCGAGCAGCGTACTCAAGGGCTCCGCGCCGAGGGAACGGACCTAGGCTTGAGCCGCTGCCGAGGGGGGCCTAGTCTGGTGACTGATGGAATGGGGACGGTGGAATTATATTATGTAATTCCTGTGCACACTCTCCAAAGTGTAACCTATAAAACACTGAGAGACAAGCCACTTTTCGTCGATGCTCTAAACTGAACATTCTTGAATCCCATATTTCTTATCGACGGGCCTTTATAATAGTTATCCGCGACATTTAGGACAAAAATTAAACGTGCAAACAGAACTACAATTTATAAATACACATAGATAATACAAAAATTCCAGCAACAATGTATGTAGTGATCAAATCGTTATTATCCGTAAACCTGATGTTTTGGTCTTATCTATAGACGTGACTCGATACGCGTACGATACAGAATAATTAAAAATAATCTTCATAATATATGCGTTACCTTCGATATTGATTGTGAATGGTAATCTTTTTTCTATTTGCTGACCGAAAAAATTATAATGTCCAATAAGGACCCAGTCGCCTGACATATCTTCGGATTTAACTATCATTTGAACCCCGCAATCGCTTCCTTCAATTACATGTATTCCAGGATGATCCAAGTTATCTGCTAACACAAGTTGTTCATCGTCTGGTGTTTTCAATAGACATTCCTCTTTCATAAAGCCCGTTGTAGAGTTAAAAACGATACTGTGATTGGCGCCAACATATGAATCAAATGTAAGCGCCGGTACGTTTTCTATCACTGTGTTTCTGTGATATACATCTGTGAACATGTATAAATTATTTTAAATTTTATAGTAACATTAACTGATATTCGGAACTTCATATACGTTATTTTGTTTATACCACACCGCTAGCCCCACGCCTCCACGCCAAATAAATACATATCGCATACAGTAGTTCTGAAAATCATGTCTTAAAACTTTGATAACTCTATATTAAATAACTAATACCCGCGAATTTGTCTGTATCATTTACCGTTTTAATAAGAAATGTTATGTTCAAAAGAAAATGCATAAGGTTCACACCGCTTGTTCCACATCTCCACGGCAACAAATACATTGCTGAATGCGTAGTGCGTACATAAATCTTAGCTTTTTTTATCTTTGATAACTTTATGTTAAATGAAACGATCGTGTTCATTTTTCTAGGTAAGGAGCAAATGTCTAAGAAGTAAAACGAAATAAAAGACGAGACCAAGTCAGCAGTTTTTGAATGACGCGTGCAAAACTGATAACCTCTATCAATTTATTTATTCAAAAGATAAGAAGAAGAAATAGTGAAATATAATAATTTAACTGACAATATTAGTAAATATTAATTCCTTGCAAAGTATATTTAAAATATCTTATAGAAGAATGAACAAAGTAAATCGCCATTTCGAAGTGGAAAACATATTAATTTTATATTTCGTTGTATATTTTTTCGATGTTATAAATGCAGTTCATAAATAATAATATATTTATTTATTATTACAACAGAGTTTTTATATATTTTACAATTATATCCAATTACAACTATATTTAACAAAAACTAACATATTACAGTCCCGGTCAATCTCCTTGACCGCTCTGAATACAGCCGCAAGTTCGTGGTAACGCATAAAATATTCAGCAGTTTAATATTAAGCAAAGTCTAAATACTGTTATATGATTCTAATATTGGCAATTAATTATCCTTAAGTGGCCCCGATTTATACGTACATAGATGCATCCATAAATGCAGGGTGGTCAAAATGCTTGGCGCAAACTGTAATACTCAAACTCCTGTCTGTACACCACAATGCTTTTCTTGCTTATAATCTATACTAATATTATAAAGCTGAAGTTTGTTTGCTGAACGCGACATATCAGTAACTACTGGTACGATTTGAAAAATTATTTCAGTGTTAGATAGCTCATTTATTGAGGAAGGCTATATATCATCTAGACCAATAGGAGCGGAGCACCAATGAAGAATGTTTCAAAACAGTTTTTGAAGTGAAACTTCTTTAGGCGCAAGAGGGTAAAATCTTTACAGATGTAACGTCACGCAGGTATGCAACGGAAGTGACGTCATTTGAAGTAAACGCAGATTTTTCAAGTCTCGGAAATCTAAAGTTTTAGATTTGTATAAGTATAAACAAGACTTATAAATTAGTTCGCCAAAGAAGTTTCACTTCTGACATGTGTACTTTGTACGCACGCACTTTTTTTATTTTATTTTAAGAGCTTCCGCTGAGTGTTAACCTTAGCCCAAAGTAACTACTTCACGCGGATGAAGTCGCGGGCGGAAGCTAGTATCTTATATGAAAGCGTTGGCAAGGCTTTTTTTAAAGCATGTCTGGTTAGCAACTATCCGTAAATTGTAAATCATTGGTCAAGCACATATAGGTGTGTTCCGCCAATTTCACTTAAGAGCATATTCTCTAGATTTAATATTCTACCATTTAACCCACACCGCCATTGATCATCATGTTTAACATTGGATTCTTATACCATACAAAGCCAAAAATGAAGTCTAAAGAACTAAAAATAATCGGTGTTACTACAAAAAAGTTTAATACGTATTGAATACTTGCTTTAAAAAGGTTTCGCAATAAATGCACCACGCTCGCCCGAGGCAAGCTCGCGTTATCCTTTTTCGCAAGCCTAACCTAACGTAACCAAAGCAAGACAAAAGAGCAAGATGGCGAACATTCAGCGACCGCGGTGAATTTAATATGAAACCTTTTTAAAGCAAGTATTCAATACGTATTTAACTTTTTTTTAATAACACCAAAAATATGTTCTATAAAAAAGTCAAAAACGAAATTCCTTACCGTCGATATATCTGTCTGTAGTTCCGTACGCACCACCTGGAATTAAAAATGTAATGTAATCTTATTTATACAGGTTTTCAATGTGTTTACTGTATTTTTGGTGATAATCGACTCAAATTTTCTTCTGATTTCTCCATGTCTGTAGCTTCTACCTACTTCATTTTACAACAACGGTTAGCGTATGAGTACATAAATATAATGGTAAAGTATATAAAACGTTGATTTAATAAGCCTTTATGTAGGAATTTGAAAAATAGACTCCGTTTAACCCAGTGATATATGTCGAATCCACTATTTGGAAGTTGTTTCGACAGTCTCGATCGACACTATCGCAAGAGTAATTAAGGGAATCTTTCATATAATAATTCGAAAGTTTTATGCCAGTTTATAGAAGATAGTAGTCCTAATATTATAAACACATAATAATGAAGAGCAAATAATAAAGATTTTAGGCCTTTATTGTCTACGCAATGAAACAAAAGTCGAAACGACTATAACTACAGAGTACATACGTTATACGTCTATTCTATCTGTTCTAGTGTTTTCTTTCTTCTTTCTTTGTTTCTGAATTTGTGAGTTTGTGACGTTGTAGGGGGTAATCTTAGGAACAGCTGGTCCGATTTGAAAAATTCTTTCAGTATTATATAGCTAATTTATCGAGGAAGGTTATAGGTTATATATCGTAACGCGACGACCAATAGGAGCGGAGCACCTATGAAGAATGTTTCAAAATCGGGGGTTATTTTCCTCTTGAGAGCTTCCACTGCGTGTTAGCGTTAGCCCAAAATAGCTATTCCACGCGGACAAAGTTTAGTATAATATATAGAGGTACCACTTGATATTTCAAACCAGCGCCTCTAGCCTTACAAGTTAGAACTAATACCTGTGAAGTATAGACGCATAGGTATATTTATACATTGAGCGGTGCTGCGTAGGTTGTATAAAAGCTTTTATT
This sequence comes from Antheraea pernyi, assembly GCA_015888305.1. NCBI lineage: Eukaryota > Metazoa > Arthropoda > Insecta > Lepidoptera > Saturniidae > Antheraea > Antheraea pernyi. Next base: position 454,565 of record MU158922.1, read on the forward strand.
AATTTAGGTGTGTAATACGAATATTTTTTTATTTTTTTTATAGTAGCACGGCAAAATGACTGCACTGTGCCTGATGGTAAGCACAGTACAATCCAAAAACAATGGCGACCACCGAGTGACATACTATCCATCGTCGGTCGCCGCTGTCATGCCGGCCTGCGAAAAGCTGGATATGCACAGGCTGATCTCGAAACGCGACCCGCAAAAGCGAATCACTATGACGGGCTTTATGGCCATATACATGGTAGTTGCGACCCAGTCAGGCTGTAAAACCCTACCACACCGCTTTCGCCATTGCCTCGTTCGATATTCAGTAGGGTGCACCACGTGCAGGTGAGGTTGGCTTGGGTGTCTCCAGTATTAGATGTTATTTGATACCCCTTACACCCCATATGTTCATCTAGTTCTCAAATGAATTGTACTTATCATGAAAATAAATTGAGCATTTACTCAAAAAGGAAGAGTACACTATTCACATCTAGTCGCCAATGTGTTGTTAGTCGAGAAAGGTAACAAAGGATTCAGAGTTACATAACAACGCCATCTTGTGACGAATGTCATAACAAAAAAATCACATTAACAAAGAAAAAGAAATGCATAGAAAAAAATATATAACTCAATATAGCAAAAAACTGGAGACGCAGCACTTTCTTTGAACGGTAAAACAAATATCCCACCTAATATTGACTTTAATATATCACCGGCTGTCTTCTTATAAGAATATTTAGAATACAGATAAGAACTAACAAACATGTAGCCTTATCAATAAATAAAGGATTCTACGTTGCTTTATAGAATTATATATTTTTATTGCTATTTAGCTTCTACCGTGCATTTATTTGTGATGTAAATATATGATCCTAATTGTTGTTATAAATGCAAACTGTGAATATGTTCGATCATTTCTTACGTTTTCACGCCGTAAATACTCAACCTATCATCGTTTAATTTGACATATCCCTACCTAATACATTTTGTCATGTTAGATTTAAGAGATCCTTCAGCACGCCGTCTATGTTCTCAACATTTACTTAATTTCCTATCCGTCATACAAAATTTATATAACAAATCATTTGCGGTTCAAGCTATACGCCTTTGGAACACACTCCCTTGTGCTATTAGACAAGCATCCTTGTCATTATTTAAAAAATATCTACACCGGCATTACCTCTTGCTCTCTTAATATAACTGTTTTAGGGCAGTATTTATTTTTTATTCTTGATATTTATTATTAGTATTCTTAAAAATTAAATGTCTCTGAATGTTTGCCTGGAAGAGATCGCTCTAAGCGATAGGCCGCCTAACTGTACCTACATACTGTCAACTGATGTCTAATTTTGTATATTTTGAACGTGTCTGCAATTTTGTTTTTACTATTATTAATATTGTAATTTCATGTAATTGCAAGAGTTCACCAACGAGACAAAGCCCGAAGGAGCATTCGGGTTATGTCAGAATGCTACTCACTAAAACTTCACCGTGTACCATCCGTGGCTTTTATGGAGTGCCACGTGGTCACTTGCACATGCAACCACGCCTTCCTGGCAGCCAGTATTTGATGCCCCCGGGCCCCGACCTAATCAGGATATGTCCAGGTACACAGCCAAAAGCCAGGTAAAAGCCCTCTTTGCAGAAGAAGGCCACCGCATTCCATCTAATCTCGCTGCCGAGTAGCAGCAGCGAGAGATCATCTCCCACGGCCACGGCCGGAAAGCAGTGTTCGTCCTCCCACGCAGCATATTCTAACAGACTGAGTGAGTAACTCAACGATTGCCGCCTTCTCCGCCAGTTACTGATTGAAGTAGTGAAGTGCCAAGCAGAGGGAAGCCGCGGCAACCCGTGGGTGGACATCCAGTTCACTTTGGGATGTGTAGACTTCGAACCTAATCTATTGGTGGTCCGATAACGTCTCCACCTACTTTACAACCCTTCACTCCCTGTACCGTAAGCACGTCCAAATTAGACTACACACTCCTCGACTACCTCACCCCACGGGTCTGTGATTACCACTCTCTACGTCCTCGTTTTGGCGTTAAGGTTACCAAGCAGGACGATGGGAAACGACAACAGCTGCTTCAACACAGGCCTTAGGGTGTCCAAGAACTCTGGAACTCCATTAAGAGCCGGTTTGAGGAAAATGGATACTTAAGATAGCAAAACTTGGTGAAATGACCACCCCGAATTCTACACGCCTTTCTTTAACAGAAATGGGTGGTCACTCCCCACTAACAAAACGACCACGCAGCCACCCACATCGCTGACCTACTGAGATTTGTAGACGGATGTTACAAATCTTAACAAATCCTGAATATAAAAAAAAATCACGAGTGGTTTTGAATACTGGAAAATTGGGACTTTATGTAATTTTTCTGTGAAATGCAAACATTAAATAACTTTGGTTCAACATAAAAAATCTTCATCTCTATAATAGCACAATCTAGAGGAATCAATGAACTAACTATAAGATCTATCACAATGACCCCAGATTACGAAGAAAGGTCGAAATCGGTGAACGAATAGTATAACCATGAACACGTACACACACCGGAACTACATATATATAATGATATATCCATATAATACATTTTTTATGTTTCTATTCCATAAAAGATTAAAACTATTTGTCATCCCGCTATTTGTACTCACAAATGAAATCATTCTTTGTTTATATGACAGGTAGAGATAAGAAACAATCTTGCATGATAAAATATTTATATTGTTAAAATTCAAAAGCGAATCTTCTCGTAATTTATTACTCTCATAGAGTATAATGCACGTGATTAAAAACGTGGAAAATGCGTTTTTTTTCATGTCATCGGTGGCAAACGAATATGTAGATCACCTGATGTTATGTGATCACCACCGTCCATGGACACTAACAACAGCAGAGGAGTCGCAAGTGCGTTGCCATTCTTTGGAGGGAAGGGTTAGAGGAGGGAGAGGGAGAGGAGAGCGGAGAGGGGAGGGGAGGTGGGCCTCATTAAAAAATTTCTTTTGCAGACAATTTTATCCTGCGTATCAACGAACCCATACTAGTGCTTTTAAAATCCCGTACTTATCTGTACCTCTGCCATTTTATCTAAATGTACAATAATACAAAGAAGACGAATATTATTTACAATGACAATAATCGGCAAACGTCACAGCAACGTGCGAACAAGCAAGCATTATCCAACAACTAACAAGTATGAAAGGGAGATCATTTAACTATGCCCACACTCAAAATCAAGATACGAAAACCGAATTTCAATTCCATTATCATTATCAATTGCAATATACGATACAAGACAGTTAATTATCTAATAGCAGAAAAATGTACAGTAGTTTCTATATGGTAAAATACAGCCTTTATTTCCATCTATACTGATGAGATCATTTAATAACAAATTTACTTATATTATACTAGCGGGCACGGCAGACGTTGTCCCGCCCTAATTAAAAATAAATCCTTGACAAATTATACATCAAAACGTTTCTCGTGAATCACTTTATCCACTGGTGAAGACCGCATAAAAGTCCATTCACTAGTTTTTGAATTTATTGCGAACAGACAGACAGACAGACGCGGTAAGGGGCTTTATTTTATACTATGTAATGATTTACTTTACTACAGCTGACGTTATTTATTTAATATTTTACGATTTCTTAAAACACTTGGAAATCCTTAAGGTATAAAAATTATCAAAAAGAATATACATATTTATGTTTCACAAATAAAACAGTTAACATTTATTCAACAAAGGGAACATATGATGCATTGTTGTTTATTTATTATTGTTGTTGAAAAAAAAAACATTCTTTGATAGCTAACATATTTAAAAAAATACCTGCTAACAATAAAGCATAGACAGTAGTCCACACTTTGTACGACCGCATCTTAAATCCACAAAGACACTGCACATATGTTGTCCACCACTCTACCTATCGTACTGAGTAGTCAGTCGCACATCGATGGGGATGTATATAGATACAACAGTACAGGTGTTTTTTATTATATAAATTTTGTAACCTCCCAATAATCTGATCCTATTTGTAATCTGTTCCATTTTAATATCTTATCTTCAATATATTCATATTGTTATTTTCTATTTGATTGTTTAATAAGAGATATAAGTTACGAAATATTTCAAACGTTCAAGGTAGCTATTCCATAATCGTAATAATTTGATTTATCAACCTGTATCATAATTAATATTGTTATTTTATAGTAAAAGTCTGCGATTTGTCGTTAGCTGGCTCAAATCAAGCCGAATTAAGCTCGTCTATCCTCATGGGCAGAGGGTTCTGTCTATTAATCTATACTTAACATTATAAAGAGGTAAAGTTTGTGAATTTGTGACGTTGTAGGTTGTATTCTCAGGAACTACTGGTCCGATTTGAAAAATTCTTTCAGTGTTATATACCTCACTTATCGAGGAAGATTATAGGTTATATCATCATGCTAAGACCAATAGGCGCGGAGCACCAATGAAGAATGTTGCAAAATCGTTTCTTTTTTCCTCTTAGGAGCTTCCGCTGCGTGTCAGCGTTAGCCCAAAGTAAATATTCTACACGGACGAAGTCGCAGGCAGAGGTTAGTACTTAATACAGTATGAATCACTATTTTGTAATAAAAGCTATATGTAAAAGTCTGAAATAAATCAAAACATATGTGGAAACAGAAATTTTCTTGATATATTAAAGAAAGAAACATATACTTGACACCTATTTACAACTATATCATCAAAATAATTCAAGAAACATACAATGTTGCATGGATTTAAAAAGGTCTTTGTCTCGGCATAAGGCAGCAGGCTTGCAAATGCAAATGTTGCGGCGATTTTCTGACAAGACCAGCTGTATACACAAACACATGGGCGAAATTACAGCGCAATTTCAAATTACAATATCAACTCATAGGTTTATGCATGTTATAATATATAATCTAGTACTGGCTATATTAGGTATAAAATCTACGGAATTATATATTACACTTGTAAAAGACTGCATTAAACCGATCTGTTAGATTTATTAATTTGCTTAGTTTAACGCCTTACTTCTCAAAGTGTTGCAGGTGGACCACCAGGGGTCCACAGGAGACTTGACGTTGACGTGACATATATTTATATATATTTTGTATATATGTATATATATATTTTCTATTGAAATTTTATTGAGGCTAAAGAACAATGTAAAATATCAAATTTAGGTTATATATCATTGTATTTGTGGCACATTCGGTAGAGAGGCGAGTATTGTCCAACGTTTGTATATATATATATATACATATATTACTTTATGGGTCGGGGGACCCATTTCCTCATTGCACAGGTGAGGCTGACGAGGGGAGACGACTGGTTGTGTACCCAGTAGTCTCTCTATAGTAGGACGAAGCCTGGCATTCACACGCCAGGCTGCCGCAGGGGCGGTTTCTCAGGTAGACAGCAGGTTCGATCCCTGGCCGCCCCTACCATGCGGCGGACGGTACACCGTGGGGTTTTAGTCCGTGCGAGTCGGACATAAACCACTCTCTCCCCCGAGAGGGTGGCGTATCCATAAAGGATTTCCCCACGTAAATTCAAAAAAAAAGATTAGTAACAACTTCACTGTACTACAGAATTAAACATCTATTTATTATAAACAGTTTTAAAAAAATAAAGTAAAAAAAAATATCATTTGGTTTCACTTTGAGAGTTTCTACCTAACATTTTTAGTTTAAGAATATCTCATTATTATTTATATATTTATTATTTTATCAATCATGTATTAATGAAAGCCAGATCTTCACTTTACAATTTTTTTAATCACTTCCAGGCAAAGGCAGGACTACTACTGAGCGGCCATGTTGATTATCCTTAATCAGTGCAATTACTGTTATTTCAATGTTGACATGAAAATAAAAATATAATAAGTATAAATATAAAACAGTATTATTAAATATACTTATCAAACTCAACATATACGATTATAGTCTCGAAATAGTTCAAATATATACCTTTAAGGACCTGTTAACCTGTAAGGAATGTGATTTGAATCTAATAACATCCACTTCCTGTAACGCAGTTTTTGCAACTATCAATTTTGATACTGTCTACAATACAATATGAAAAAATATATGCACGTAAATGCAAATGCAATAAAGTATCACATGCGCTTATTGGCAATCGAGTCTACATATTACATAGATTATACATACGTATATTTTTCTTTATACAAGGACTAGCCTCTGCCCGCGACTTCATTCGCGTGGAATAGTTACTTTGGACTGACAGTAACACGCAGCGGAAGCTCTCAAGTGAAAAAAAAAACCCCATTTTGAAACATTCTTCATTGGTGCTCCGCTCCAATTGGTCTTAGCGTGATGATATATAGCCTATAAAATTTCTCGATAAATGAGTTATATTTTGTTTTCACATTTTATCTACGTATCTGTCCGATTTTAATATTATAGCTTGTCATCATACGTCATCAGTCATGATTGCATTTATAGATAAAGTTACTTTAAATATCAGCCATCTGTCAGTCTATATATGAAATTGCTGTCATTTAAATAAATTCTTGAAAAATCGAGTTACATTCTTCACGCTTTACATTACATTCATTCACTCACTCATTCATTCACTTTACATTCTTTACGCATTCTTACTTAATTGTACAGAACATTTTCAAAGGAATTTTGGGGTTGTCGAGGAAAAATTATGTGTCATAGGATATGTCGTTAACTTTCAAAAAGGCCACAGACATTTTAACCTACGAATCTCGGAGTCTCGGTATCACGGCGTTGCCAAGCGGAGGTTCTGTCCTCAGCGTAATTGGCCGCTGTTGACAGGAGACGTGCTACTGCAATGCGGAAGTCATCGCAGTCTCGTCGCTCGAGTTAATTACGAATACTGTGATTGTAATAATGTTGGAGCGTCGATCACAGGCGTCGGTGGTCACCAACTTTGAGAGTGTTCGATGTAATATGTATGTTATAATCAAACACCGAATCCGCAACCAGACCTTGTTATTTACCGTCTTGTGTCGAGGAAAAATTAAGGGCAGATACTTTTTAACCTACGCTACAAACTTTTTGGATGTTCGATAAAATATAAATAAAACATTAATTTCGCCACATAAATAGAGTGGCTATTAAGTCTGGTGTCGAGGAAAAATGTGATATGTCATTCCTTTTCAAAAGGCCAATGTGCATAGACTTCTAAAATGGGTTACAACTTAATTATGCGGGGTGGTAGGGTTTTACAACCCGACTGGGTCGCAACCACCATGTATATGGCGAAAAAGCCCGTCATAGTGATTCGCTTCTGCGGGTCGCGTTTCGGGATCAGCCTGTGCATATCCAGCATTTCGCAGGCCGGCATGACAGTGGCGACCGGCGATGGATAGTGTGTCACTCGGTGGTCGCCATTGTTTTTGGATTGTACTGTGCTTACCATCAGGCACAGTGCAGTCATTTTGCCGTGCTACTATAAAAAAAAAATACAAACTATTATTAGCCTTATTTTTAACTAGCACTTTGTTACAAAATGTATTAATTATATCAATAGACACTAGAAAGTTTGTGATAGACGGATGTTGTACAAAAAAGTACTGGACTAATTTTAATGAAACTTTACATTCATGTAGCACATCAGAATACATCATATATTAAAAAATATTACAAATATGCCTGTCCAAAAAGCTGTTCACTACCTTGTTTGCACAACGACCACCATAATCCTGAGAATAAAAAAATAATAACGTCACATTAGTAGATTTTACCCACGCGAAGCCGGCTTGAGTCGCTAGTTTGTTTTTTTTATATTATACGAGGCAAAGGATCAGGCGGGTCACCTGATGTATAAGTGATCACCGCCGTCCATAGACACTAGCAACACCAGGGGAGTCGCAAGTGCGTTACCAGCCTTTTAAAGAAGTGTACGCACATTTCTTAAAGGCTTGGAACCCGTAATTGTTTGAAAACACCGCCGCTAGGAGTCGATACCACCGGTTCGAAGTACGAGGCAAAAATAACCTTGAGAACCTTACCTAAAAATGGTCTTCCGTTTTATCCTGATTTGGCTAAATAAATTTTGGAGATTTTCTAAATTATAGTCAGACAGTTTGACAAAGTGATCAATAATCACCTTCTTACCCTTATCCCACCTAAGTAGGGTCGGCACAACATGTTTTCCTTTACCACTCTCGCCTATCAGATGTCATCTCAGTATTCACACCTTTTACACACATACCATTTTTCACATGGTCCATCTACTTACACATAGCTTCAACTCTTACATCCATCCATCATCACACTCAAAACTTTTCTAGTCACATGGTTTTCAGCCCTCCTCATGACATGCCCACACCATACTGACCTATCACTCTTCAACTTCCCTGTCACCGGTGCTATTTTCAAACGTCCTCTGATATACTAATTCTTAATATTATTTAATCTGTAATCTTATTGGTCAATATGTATATGTTAACTATAAGAAATATATAAATATTACGTATATACGGTGATGGTATGTACACAAATATGGTAACTCAATCCTTTGGATCTTTGATGCCATAACGTCATTTTTACAAAACCACCCAAGAGAATTACAGTGACCATAACAATTGTTTTTAATCTTGCTGTGATTTTTTTTCTCTCTTGCATATTTGCTTCAGTATATTATAGGAACAGTGCAGAAAACAATTTGCATTATAATCGGTAACAGACTTTAGTTTTTTTTTACTTCGTAACAATATATCAGAATATCGATAACATCGACGTAACCCTATTCATATTTTGAAACTGCTGATAATGGCTTCGAAAAACATTAAATATTAAAAAATAATACAAATTTTAATACTCATTAATTAATTGTAATTTCAGTAATTTCTTCATAATTTACCATTGACGTACAAAAACCCAAGACACACAGTCTCGAATAAAAGTAGCGCTCAAAACCGGCCCCAAGAACTCCCTAATATTCTAACGTGGTTATAGTTATGCGATAAACTTATGATTTTGTGAATTCAACCTTACCAGAATAATTTACAGTTCTTTTTACAAGGACGCAAACGACGCGAGACTATTTGAAATGACTGCATAATCCAAAATGATGCACTCATTTTCGTGTGTTTACGTTAAGTATGCATCTTTGGTTTTCGTATATCAATGGGTATCACTTATATTTAACACTAGCCGACCCGTGCCCACTTCGTTGGGCGGTATTACGTAAGCGTGGAATGGTTATTTTGCGCTAAAACGCAGCGGAAGCTCTGAAAAGGAAAAAATGCCCCGATTTTGCAACATTCTTCATTGCTGCTCCGCTCCTATGTGTCTTAGCGTGAATGATGCACTCATTTTCGTGTGTTTACGTTAAGTATGCATCTTTGGTTTTCGTATATCAATGGGCATCACTTATATTTAACATTACTGGCGAGGCTAGGTACCAATATTTAATTGAAAATACTAATTGCGTTTACAATTCGCATTCAAATGTATGAAACAGCCTGATTTGGGCTTAATCCTGGTCTTACTTAATATTAATAATTATTACACTAATCACGTATAGAGTCGATGCAGTCAGGAATGGCAATAAATACTTCGTAGATACTGTCACTATTTATTTGGCCAGAGCTTCGCCTTACAATACTTGTTAGATAATAAGAATGCCTAGATATGACTGACATCTTTCCTTTTAAAGGCCCATCTATATAAGTCAAAGCGATTACTATTTATACATAATTCCGCAAAATAATTTAAGTAACACAAAAATAATAAAGTATGAACAAATTAATGTTATTTAAGCTATACAACAATTTTATATAATTATCCTTATTTATGTATCTCTAATGTGTTCACTAATCTGTTTCGACATGTATCGCAACCACCATGTATATGGCGAAAAAGCCCGTCATAGAGATTCGCTTCTGCGGGTCGCGTTTCGGGATCAGCTTGTGCATATCCAGCTTTTCGCAGGCCGGCATGACAGCGGCGACCGGCGATGGACAGCGTGTCACTCGGTGGTCACCACTCTTTTTGGATTGTACTGTGCTTACCATCAGGCATAGTGCAATCACACAACACACACACACAGTTGGCACACAACTATTGCCAATATTGTTATGGTATAGAGTGCTCTAAAGAATTAAAGATTTGTTTGATATCTCGTAGCTACGTTTAGCTAGCGGGGAAAAGCCTAGATTAGACCACAACGCCACTCATCGGGTACAGCTATGAATGTAAAGCATCCATGGACTCATTTGGATCAGAGTTGATCGCCACGTTTAGGAGGAATTTTGTAACCAACACACAGATAGAAGAATTATATTCATAACATTGTCCAGCTTTCAACAGTTTTTATGGAAACCAGAGCGTGTTAGATAGCGTATAAGCAGATGAACATCGTCACATTATCGGCGTGCTCATGAACCCATTCAAGTAGAAAAATGATTTGCTCACTGGACCATATGGCTACCATACGCAGTTTCTACTTACAATAAAAAATAATGTTCTTCTATGATTTATTTTAATTGTCCATGTGTTTCGCCAGCTTCATTCGACTCTGGACTCGACGTGCTACCATCTCTAACTACAATATTAAGAAATATAAACGAGGACCTCGCGCATTGCAAGGGACAATTGTATTACGTAAGAATTAGGCACCGATTCTCGAAAGTCTTTCTATGTTAATAAAATACATACTTTTATTTATCAATTTATTTATTAACTAACTGTGCCCGCGACTTCGTCTGCGTGGAATCTTATGTAAAACAGAGTAATTAATAAAGTCATCTGAATGTATTACGTCTGTAGGAGCTTCGGGCTCACTACTATGAGATTCTAGACTGTCACGGACAGCGTAATAATAATACTCATTGGTCTTAGCATGATGATATAAATAATATATCATCATATAGCCTTCCTCGATAAATGAGCTACATAACACTGAAAGAAGTTTTCAATTCGAACGAGTAGTTCCTGAGACTAGCGTGTTCAACCAAATTAATTAAAGATTACTCTCGTACTTAACTCGAGTCGTCATTAAAATTACGATAACTTACGATAGAGTGTACAGATTTTGATGTAACAAAGACTAAGTTACTCCAGAGAATATGCTTTATGATTTTCATGTTTTGAGTTTTATTGTAAACCCAGTACTTTAGCAGTGACGCTAAACCGCGTGTTCATACAAACAGACAGACAGACATTTCTAAAAATGATTGATATGACGGGCTTTTTCGCCATATACATGGTGGTTGCGACCCAGTCAGGCTGTAAAACCCTACCACCGCGCTTTCGCCATTGCCTCGTTCGTTAATCAGCAGGGTGCACCACGTGCAGGTGAGGTTGGCTTGGGTGTCTCAAGTCTTATGATGTTATTTGACACCCCCGACACCCC
>MU158922.1:468355-480163 GCA_015888305.1 Antheraea pernyi
CGGTGCCAAGCAAACCGAAAATCATATCATCTACATAGGTACAAAGTTTAAGTCCACTCTCGCGTCTCTGTAATACAACAATTTTGGTTGGTACCGACTTCCAGTACATCTCTAGGTGGCACACATATTCATATGTTTTATTTTTGATAAACTATTTATTTTCCGCTTTTTAGTGCCTTATGGGTTTTTGATTGATATTGAAGTCGGTTAATACTTTTTTTTGAAAATTTACTTTATCTCCTGTAAGTTCAGCTATTAATATAATAACAACAAGAGAATGATAACAGCAAGAAATTTCAACAAAATTTGACTTTAGTGACCTGTATTGCCTCATTGCATTGTTGTGAGTTATAATTAACTCATAATAGGCACTATTGTAGAGCGCTAAATCCTTAGTAATTCCCGAGTTCAAACCATATGATAGCATAAAATGCCGCCGAGTTATAAAAATCAAAGTTCACTCGTATTTTATACTAGCTTCTGCCCGCGACTTCGTCCGCGTGGATTAGTTTGGACTAGAACAATTCTCTCATACATGATTTTTGCGAAACTTCAACTGTTTACGCAGCGCACGCGGTGGAAGCTCTCAAGAGGAAAAAGAACCCCGATTTTGAAAAATTATTCATTAGTGCTCCGCTCCTATTGGTCTGATGATGATGATGATGATGATGTAATGTGATTACTTAGTGCGTCTTAGTAATGAGCTATCTAAAACTGAAATAATTTTTCAAATCGGACCAGTTGTTCCTGAGATTAGCGCGTTCAACCAAACAAACTCTTCAGCTGTATAATATGTGTTAACTATAGAAGTATAAATTAGTATAGACGGGAAATCTTCTCACGCTCTGGGAGTACTTAGAGTTAATATTAAGGGCCACGGCCGCAGCTAGGGAACGGGGCATTGCCCTAACTTAAAAATACCAAAACTAAGATAAATCATTGTAACTGAATTGTTTGTTCATAGTTTGAGATTTAAAAAAATGTAGCGATAGGTATCTAAACTTTTCCGAACATACCAGTTTGTGCCATTCGAGGGCAGATCAATTATGATATTTTTTTTACTTCCGCCCTACCTATAACCAATGCTGCCTTACCTCAAATTCCACTGTAGCTACAGCCCTAATAAGGGCTCAATTTATTTTACACGTTTCCAACAAAATTTGAAACAAAAAAAAACAGCATCCTAATATACCTTATTCGATTAAAAAGATTTTATGAAAATCAGTTTAGTGGTTTTCTAAACATAAATATACTGAACGCACAGACCGACAGACAGGAAGGATAAGGATATGAATTATGTTCATATTAACTATGAGACATTTTTAGTTCTATTTCTGTTGTAATTCTTAACGTGATTACTTTATTGGGATTAGCAAGCCTATAGTTTCCCACTGTAAAAACCAGCACATGCAAAAATATAGTCATTAAACCAGGGAACATTCGAATCTTGTATTAAATTACATAATTATATCCTGTCGTCACCATCAAGCTGGATGGAGATTACAACGCGGCGTTAACAATTGCAATTTTATGATTTTGTTTCTGAGATCATAACTTACGTGGCACAAACAAGTCGCACTAATGTCCTTTCGCCTTTTCTCTCGGCTTAAAAGAAATTGTGTATGTAACTTGAGTAAAATATTAACCTACCAACCGAACCATATATGATATGATATTTGCCTTTAAAACATTAAAAATAAGGATTATATTATAATACAGATACGATACTCATAAGACATTTTGTAAATTGATTGTTACATTAGACCGGCGCGCGCACCACACTTCACTTCGCTGTTCGAAGTTCGCGTCATCAGTAATTCACAGAGCACTGTGTGGGGTGTACATCTGTTCTCTAAAATTTCGGTTTTTTTTAAATCAAATCTCAAAGAGTGACCTCTCGACCGATTGTTTATTTAAATCGTGTGACAGATATCTGTGTTAAATATATCGACATTGTGATTTGTTTATATTATTTCCATACGGACTTATTTACAAGTAAGTTGTTTTAATGTATTGATTTTCCTTCTACGGCCTTATATAGTTTATATTAAAGACATAATTAATAACACGTATTCATTATCTGTATTATAATAGGGATATGAGTTTAGTATATACGAAAATTTAGTAGTTTGGTCACAAAACACGTTGCCGGCTTGATTCCGTTACTTGTGGGTTCTTTTGAACCCGTCCGGTAGGTGGTAAGTCTACATTATTTTTATATCATTCTATTATGGATATACTTTCTTCTCTTTAATACTAATTCTAATCACTGCCTTGTTTAATTCCTGTAGTTATTATTTAATCATATGATTACGTTTATCATGTCGCATTAATGACTAACAGTAATGGTATATGTTATAGCAATTAGTGTAAACCATTCCAAATGAAAATCTATATTTCATATAAATTGCCCTTGATAATCGTCACACAACTGCTTGTTCTTAACCATGATGCTTCATCGTGCTCAGTATTTAGGTAAATACATTAGTAGACAATGTTGTTAGTCATTAGTGTGTTATAATAGATATAAATACTTCGAAGCAGCCATGTGTGAACCAGATATAAGCTCATAATCTCTAATTATACAAAGCAACGTCATGTCTGTGTGCAAGCATATAGGAAACTCAAATTCTGCCGTAACGTATTACAATAATAGAAATGCTTATATATGAAGACTAAACGCTTATGTTGAGACCAATAAAATATTAGAACATTTTATAGATTTACACAACTGGGACGAATAATGCTGTTTGAACAGCAATATCTTTAAAATATATATTCTTCATTGTAAGAGTTGATTTATTCCGAATTCGCGATATATTCAACTAATGTATATTACGGAAAAATCAAACGTCTAAAATCGAAATACGAATTAACTAAAAAAAAATGAAGCTGGGAAATGGATGAGGTATTTATTTACATAGCCAGAAAGCTGGTTGGGAATGTATTTGTATTAGCAACAAGCTGATTCTCAACCACTTCATTGGGTACTATATCTTTTATAAATTTTTGCCTATACGTTATTCTGTATGAGTACATATCTGTAAAATGCCATCGATATCCGATCAGTAGTTTTCCCGAGAAAAAGTAACAAACGTCCATCAGTCCTTACAGACATTCTTTTTTATAATAAACAACTAGCTGACCCGTGCCTGCGTTGGGCAAACATTTTTACTTGGGATTTAATTATGAGTGTGATAATATGACCAATAAACATCATTTAACGATTTAAATTATTTTTTTAACAATAAAACTAGTTTTTATGACTTTTATGGTGTCGCTTTTTTTATAAATTTTTGCCTATACGTTATTCTGTATGAGTACATATCTGTAAAATTCTATCGATATCCGATCAGTAGTTTTCCGGAGAAAAAGTAACAAACGTCCATCCGTCCTTACAGACACTCTTTTTTATAATAAACTAGCTAACCCGTGCCTTCGTTGGGCAAACATTTTTACTTGGGTTTTAACTATAAGTGTGATAATATGACCAATAAACATCATTTAACGATTTAAATTATTTTTTTAACAATAAAACTAGTTTTTATGACTTTTATGGTGTCGCTTTTTTGTAGACATTATCAAACTACAATTTTTCTCTAGAACTCAATCATATATCTCTTATCGTTAAGGCAGCGTAACAAACGTTTTCGCTCGATCGTTTTTTCTCCGACTTACTTTGCAAATCCGACTACCACAAAAAAGTCTTTTCATTTATCGTTAATATATAGCCTATTACAATCACAAATAACGTGGTTTTCTATCGGTAAAAGAATTTTCAAAATCGGTTTAGTGGTTCCTGAGATTACCGCCTACATCATCACAAACTCACAAACTTTACCTCTTTATAATATCATATAGTATAGATGGTTAAATATTGAACTGAAGTTTCTTATCGGAGGGCTTTGAAATTCTGATCGACAACGTTTTTTTTGTGACGATAAGCGGTAGGGGTAAACACTTGGGTAAAGTGGTGTAAACGTCGGTTCTCGTCCGATCACCGAAGTTAAGCAACGTCGGGTGCGATCAATACTTGGATGGGTGGTCACACATGGGAAACACCGCGTAACGTTGAGTTTTTCTGGTATATTTTTTAACGTTTCCCTTTTATACAAATCTTTCACTTATATCGTGTGTCTTTACGATACACCCTGTTTTTGTTTTTCTCTTTTTGCGGAAACTTAAATGAACGCATTTTGTTAAGATAAAAAAATATGGTGGTATTTTTTTTACTTATCATGGACAATTTTTAAAATGGAAATTCATAAATAATGTACGATAACAGATATTTTTTTAACAAAAATGTTAACATGTTTTGTTTAACAAGTCAGTGTGATTCTGCGATTCTATGACTTAGTCACGATTTAAAACGAAACAAGTTCATTGCCCAATGATGCCTGCAGTGCTACACACGCGATTATTCTCAAGGTGTGACTCAGAGCTGAATCCGTGTCTCTGTAGCGGTAATGTGTGTCTTTACGAGACGCACTGTTTTTGTTTTTCTCTTTTTGCAGAAACTTAAACGAACGCATTTTGTTAAGATAAAAAAAATATGGTGGTATTTCTTTTACTTATCATGGACAATTTTTAAAATGGAAATTCATAAATAATGTATGATAACAGATATTTTTTTAACAAAAATGTTAACATGTTTTGTTTAACAAGTCAGTGTGATTCTGCGATTCTATGACTTAGTCACGATTTAAAACGAAACAAGTTCATTGCCCAATGATGCCTGCAGTGCTACACACGCGATTATTCTCAAGGTGTGACTCAGAGCTGAATCCGTGTCTCTGTAGCGGTAATTGTTGTTATGACATCCAATTTCGAGTAATGAAAACATTGGTTCACCTCGGATACTTTGCAAAACAATAATTTTGTTGATTCGTCTAATATATGTTATGAACATTAATATCATATTTATATAGAACTAATTTTGTTACTTATGTATTAAATGCACCGCTGCTCGCGTTATCTTTTTTCGCAATTCTGAACTAACGTGTTGGTAATATAGAAAATGGTACTTATTAACGGCAACGCAGTGCTCACGCTGACTGCTGTCGCAGCCGGCTCGCGTTGTGTTTTTCGCAAGTCTAACCTAACCGAACCAAAACGCGAAAAATGAGAAAAATAAATCGGTTAGGTTAGGACACGGCGAGCCGGCCGCGATAGCGCTTGGCTACTGCGGTGCATTCAATACGTAGGTACCCTAATTTTTCCTGACAACTAACTCGTTTATTTTATTATCAAAATAATAAATTCCTAGTGCTTATTATTTGGTAAAATACCACAAAAACGACGCTTTGTACTCAATTCCTTAAAATCAAGGGAAGGCTCGAAAGAAAATGAACAAAAGGGAGTTCAAACTTGCACTATGTTTAACTGGAGAGGATTGTAACCTCAAAGTTAACGTCTGATATAATTCTTAATGTTGGTCAGGAAACACGTATGATAACCATAATAAGTAACACAATACCGTATCATAAAATAATTCATGTAACTTGTAAGGAGTAATTTAACAATGGACTAGGTTCGGCGAGAATAAAGGACCCGGCCATTGTTGAGAAAAGACATTGGTGCATTTATGAATGGTTATACAACTAATTTATTACTATTGCAATTTCGCCTTTATTAATACGTACCTAAAGACCGTGCTAAGAAATTGTATCAGAATTATTTTTGTTCTGGGCATGGTTTTGGTACTCAAAGTTGATTCGAAATATTCTTTGAATTCTATGATTAGTGTTTGATCGTTGTAAACAATTGAAAAATATTTTCTAACCAGAATATATATTAAATTATTTAGTGGTTAGTTCCATTGTTAACAATTAGTTAAATTGATATGAATATTTACACTAATACAATAGTAAAATATTTTAGGCGATACTTTTTGAAAATTACAATGCAAAAACGAACCCTTAACACCAGAACTGTCCAAAACCATAAGGGTTTAAAAGCCACATACAAATGAATGTAGACCTTATGATGCACTGGTCAACAGATTAATTGCAGCATAGGATTAAAAAAATACTGTATTTATTACAAAATTTAAAAAAATTGTACAATAATTATGTTTATTTTTAAGCCATTGGATGCATACGAACATGTGAGTCATCTGATGTTAAGTGATCACCACCGTCCACAGACACTTGTAACACCAGAGGAGGGAAGGATAGGAAAGGTGGTCCTCCGGCACTCTCACTGACCGAACGGAACGCAAAAAAGCAAGCACTGTCACTTCACGTTGGTTTTCTGTGAGAGGGTGGTACTACCTCGGGCGAGCCGACCCATTCATGCTGAAACCAGTAATACATTCAGCGTGGCTCTACCATCTTCATAAGTAACATAAATCACAATCAATAGACGCTTACAACACCAAGAGAGTCGCAAGTGCGTTTCCAGCCGGTTTGGGAGAGGGGGTGTGGGATATGGGGAGGGGATGGAGAGAGGAGGGGAGGGGAGGGTAGGTGCGTAACCGGCGCTCTCACTGACCGAACCAAACGCAACAATGCAAATGCTGTTACTTCATGTCGGTTTTCTGTGAAAAAGGTGGTACTACCCCGGGCGAGCCGACCCATTCATGCTGAAACCAATAATAGCTTCAGCGTGGCTCTACCACCTACATGTCATTTAACATTTATTACACTAATCACGTATAGTGTCGATGCAGTCAGGAATGGCAATAAATACTTCGTAGATACTGTCACTATTTATTTGGCCAGAGCTTCGCCTTACAATATTTCTTATACAATAATGCCTAGATATCACTGACATCTTGCCTTTTAAAGGCCCATTATTAAAGTCAAAGCGGTTACTATTTATACATAATTCCGCAAAATAATTTAAGTAACACAAAAATAATAAAGTATGAACAAATTAATGTTATTTAAGCTATACAACAATTTTATATAATTATCCTTATTTATGTATCTCTAATATGGTTAGTAATCTGTTTCGACATGTAGATCAGCGACATCTTGCCTTTCATGGCCGAACTATGAAGTCAAAGAATATACTATTTATTATTCATAATGATCAAACTAATGATTCAATTCTATATAATGATATTCTTATTTACGTCTTATTAAAATCTATATAATAATAATTATTCTTATTTATGTATCTTTATTATGGTGGCGCTAGTTTCAATGCGTCTCTTAATATATGATGGCGCTAGTGTCAATGTATATTTATAATGGTGGTGCTAATATCAATGTTCCGGCCGTGTTGTAATCTCGTCTCTTGAATGTGATGCAGCGGCACCGGAGGTGGGTGATAACATTATAGTTTAAAAAGTGGCTAGATATGTAAAAGCATTATGCGCCATGTTGAGATCTGTGTCTTAAAAAATCAGTCGAGGGGTTAAGTTAAAATTTAACGTCATTTAGTTTCGATAGTCGATATTAATAATGTATAGTGATTTTAGACCATATCGAGACAGACGGATTGAGCAGAACCGACTAGAAACTCGATCTGGTTTATACTTACTTTTTTATACTGCATAATTAAGTAATTCACATCAACCGCATCTCTGTGATCATTAATAATATTATGATCATCCTTCTAGAAACATGTTTTTAACGATTTAATAGATCTTCCGTGTTCCGAATCACTTGCAATTTACATATACTCGTATTTATAATTTTAAAACCATTTACGACTCGAATATAACGATGAATAAGATATCGTTCTAAGTCGTAACAATTGGATAGAAATGGTTTATCTTCGGATTGTATGTTTATTTTCTTCAATATTGTAGAATTCTGTTTTATTCAGACATGCACGTGTCGGTTAACTATGTAGCAATAAACTCACGTACAGTCGTCGTTCTGAAGCGGATCCGAATCGTCTCAGCTCTTCACTTTACTTCCCTGTTTTCGTTTTAAATGTTTCAAGTTTCGATGGCATCGTCATTTCATGATGGTTTTAGCTTTATAATATTCTCTTTGACTAAATAAAAATCGAGGAGATCATAAGGACTACCGACAGAAGTTAAAACTCAAAGCTAGTTATCACTATATTACTAGTTTATTGGTTTCAGCATGAATGGGTCGGCTCGCCCGGGGTAGTACCACCCTCTCATAGAAAACCAGCGTGAAGTAACAGTGCTTGCATTGTTGCGTTTCGTTCGGTCAGTGAGAGCGCCGGAGACCCACCTCCCTTCCCCTCTCCTCTCTCCTCTCCCATTCCCTCCCCTAACCCTTCCCTACAAAAGATGGCAACGCACTTGCGACTCCTCTGGTGTTGTTAGTGTCCATGGACGGTGGTGATCACTTAACAGCAGGTGACCCACCTGTTCGTTTGCCACATATGACATTAAAAAAAAATATCTTTTCTACTTTTTAATTACCTTTTCAAAATCTATCTCTTACAAATACGTAATTAAAACATTAAGAATGTATTCAAATACATTATTATATCGCAACTAATGTTATAAAAGCGAATATTCGTTTGTTTGTTACGCTATCATGCTTCAACTGCTCAAGAGATTATCATTAAATTTTGCATGCACCTTGCCCGCAGAAGGAGGCGGCGGAGAGGGTCCGTAAGCAGGACCCTCAAAGTGGCCGTCTCCGCCAACGGAGGACGGACAGGAGCAGGCGTCAGTTTGACCGCCTCCTCCCTCTGTAACCGGACCAGGGAAGATAGATCGGGGGCCCATCTTCCCATTGCACAGGTCCGGTGGACGGAGGAGACGGCCGGTGTGTACACGGCTGTCTCCCAACAGGACGGGGCCCCGCGGCGGCGCTTTTACTGCTGGGCCAACCGCTGGGGCGGCACGATGAAGTCTATAGAGATCTCGCACCGACCCAACTATAGCGGAAGACGTACACCGTGGGGTTTTAGTCCGTGCGAGTCGGACATAACCCACTCTCTCCCCCGAGAGGGTGATGTATCCATAAGGGATTTCCCCACGATAAAAAAAGGGGTACAGAAATGTATAGAGTACCTTCTATCCAGAAAAAGGTACTGCTCACGAGTAATCGGTCAAATTGCAAAAGCTAGTAAGTAATCATTAAAAAAAAAGTTAACTCTAAACTTTTCAAAGACGATCTCTAACAGATAAACAGCCTTAAGATCTACGAAATTACTCTGAAAAAATACAACAATTGTTGTTGAGACGGAAGAAATAATAACTTTGAACTTAAAAAAAAAAACGTAATACTACACCGGCGTTCGTTGAACAAACCTGTTTGTGATGAATAACTTGGAGGTCGTCCATACTGTATAAATGTATACCGTAACGATTTGGCAAACTGTATGAACTTAACACAATTGCTATTAATACTCGGAAAGTATATGCCCGTTTTTTATTTATATTATATTACTTTTGCAACCAATTCACTTCTCGGCTGCCTGTAAGAGCCAATGTAGGTCCAAAAGCCTCTTCCCGAGGGAAGGTATTTACATAATTACCATTTCCTCAATACCTTCATGATATTTTGACAAAACAAATGGCACGAAATCGCACACATACGTAAACTGTCTTAGATAAAATGTGGAAGTAAGATGGCATAATCTCAATATCGGTGGTGAAAAAGAAATAGTTATATGTTGCTTAAATACGGGCGGATTGACGGGGCGGCCGTTAAAAGGAAACTAGCTAGCCAAGTATTAACAAGGCGCTATCGGAAGCGCTTATGACGTATTTATAGTTACAATATCATTACCATTCCATCACAATCTATTAGTGAGCATCAAACATAGAACTCAACAGTTCTATAATTCTCTGGAATTATACTACTGTCATTGTTTTACAAGAAATAACTTAATTAATGCGGTTTCCCTTCGCAATTTTGAGGTTAACACACACCAAAGCTAACACACTTTCACAGCCTCTAAAATAATCTATTATAATCACTCTATACTGCAAAAAGTAAGCCTATAATGTATTTATTTGTAGAAAATTTTTGACAAAGAACTATCGCTCCTCTCCAAGGTTCAGTAAATGCTAGCCGGATTGTTTTTCGGTTCCAGTGAATCACATTTACACAAGGAATGGTTTATTAATTTATCCGCATATTCGGAGAATCTGACACTGACATATCTCTCTAATGCATTTGGAGAACAATGTTCAGTACACGATCTCACTTAAACTCATACCTGATTAATGCTGAGCAGCCTAGAACCGGATTGTGTTTAGGTTCCAGTGAATCACATTTACACATGGAGTGGTTTATTACTTTATCCGCATATTCGGAGAATCTGACATATCTCTCTAATGCATATGTATATTTGGAGAACAATGTTCAGTACACAATCTCACTTAAACTCATACCTGATTAATGCTGAGTAGCAGAGACTTCCCAGCATTACGACGTTTAATCACCCCCGATCAGTTGATTTATATGCACACACTTTTAGGTGTATAAAACTATTATAATACCAGTCATGCTGTATTCGTCTAAGTGTTGGCCTACGAAAGAGACGGTTAGAGAAAATTACAAGTGCCAGAGATACGAATGCTAAGGTGGATGTGTGGTAACTAGAATGGATAAAATTAAGACTGAGTATATCAGAGGAAGTTTGAAAATAGCACCAGTGGTAGAGAAGTTGAGGGGTAATAGGTTAGCATGGTATGGACATGTCACGAGGAGAGATGAAAACCATGTAACAAAAAAAAATTGTTATACACATATTATTTAACAGTAACTGGGACAATCTATAAGAAACTGTTTACAAAGACGCTAAATATTATAGAGGGATAGTCCTTAAAGTTCACTTAAAATACAAAGATGATATATAGCTTAGCCACAGTTAAAATTATTATACAATCGACAACAACATTTTCTAGGTGGTAGAGGCACGTTGAAGCTATTACTGGATTCAGCATGAATGGGTCGGCTCGCCCGGAGTACTACCACCCGTCTCACAGAAGCACCCGCGTGAAATAACAGTGCTTGCATTGTTGCGTTTCGTTCGGTCAGTGAGAGCGCTGGAGGTCCATCTCCCCTCTTTCCCCCGCCACTCCCCATTACTGTCCATCTTCTCCCTCCAAACACAGGCTGGCAACGCACTTACGACTCCCCTGGTATTGCTAGTGTCTATGGACGGCGGTGATCATTTATCATCAGGTGACCCGCCTGTTCATTTGCCTCCCATGATATAAAAAACACTTTATGACTCGACATAGCAATTTGCATAAACTTTTAAAAATTAAAATTGTTAAGTTTTCCAACTCAAGTATTTTATAAAGTAATTCTTCGTAATATTTACATTCTACGTCGTTAGTGAAATTATTATAGCGGAACCTGCAAACAGGTGAGTCAGCGATACGCTTGCTTGAACCCTGTCTCCCTCTGCAAGTTCAAGTAATGTTATTATTAAATACACGCCAGACCGCCTCTTGGTATAATTTAGATGCCTGACTGAACTTTACTTAGGATGTCTGGCGAAACTACAACTTAGATTTTGTACTTATATTTTACCCTTCCAACAATTATCGTTCTATTTCAACCAATTTACACCTTCAATGTATGACAAATGATATACCTAAACCTTGCTCGTGAATCACTCTATCTATTAATGAAAACTGCATATAAATCCGTTCATTAGTTATTGAGTTTATCGCGAACAGACAGTCAGACGCGGCGGAGGACTTTGTTTTATAACATGTTGTGATATAGGATATTGATATCCATTCAGACGTAACTAAACTATATATCTATCTATATTATAATAAAACTGTAGCAAGGTCAAATCTGTACATTAAATATTTTTTGAAAATTTTGATCGGGGTAGGCTTTGTTATCGATATAGAAGCCAAAACTAACCCTTTTAAAATTTTTGTCTGTCTGTCTGTCTGTC
>MU158922.1:487427-563677 GCA_015888305.1 Antheraea pernyi
AAAAAAAAATTACATGATAATACAAAAACGAGAAGATTGAAACAGAAAGAGAAATATAGGAAATACTGAAAAAAAAATTATAACTGTGTTTTGTGAAGAGACTGATATGTCTCTATCGTTGTTTTGAAATGATTTCGTTTAGTTGAGAAAATGTCGCATGTTTTATGGAGTGAGTTATATGACCTAGATATTCTGTTGACCGGAGAGTAAAAGCCTAAATTAGTACATGAATGAGAAATATAAAATGGAACGTATTTATTAGATCTCGGAAGCTTAGTAGGAATATTAAATTTGAAGTGATTAGTAATTTGTGGACAGTCAATTTTGTCATGAAATATATTAAATAAAAATATAAATTAGATAATAATAATAAGTTTAGATCAATGATAATAAGTTAATAGGTTTATATACGTTACCTACATCATATTTTAACAAAACAAATGCCACGAGAACGCACACATATGTAAATTAATATTGTAACGCGACTGTCTTACATAAAATGTGGAAGTAAGTTTGCATATTCTCAATATCGCTGGTGCAAAAGGAATAGTTATATGTTGCTTAGATACTGGCGGATTGACGGGTATTGTCATGCTTATATTAACAGTATCTAAGCAACATATAACTAAGTGTCAGTACATGATACTTTTGCTTTTGCTAGCTAGCCTGGTTTTAAGAAGGCGCTGTAGAAGTACTTTTGACGTATATACAGCTTTTTTTATAATATCAATGATGATTCGAGCATTTACATTTTGTTATTATATACATATACTAGCCTCTGCCCGCGACTTCGTTTGCGTGGAATAGTTACTTTAGGCTAACGCTAACACGCAGCGGAAGCTCTCAAGAGAAAAATCCCCGATTTTGAAATATTCCTCATTGGTGTTCCGTTCCCATTGGTCTTAGCGTGATGATATATAGCCTATAACCGTCACCGATAAATGAGCTATATAGCACTGAAAGAATTTTTCAAATCGGACCAGTAGTTCCTGAGATTAGCCCCTACAACGTTACAAACTTTACCTCTTTATAATATTAGTATAGATTACTGATAGACAATACTATCAATTATCAACTAAATTTCGATGACGAGCTTTGTTTATAACGGGTCTAACGGACGGAAACAAACGAATTTTTTGTACTATTTTTTTTTAATAAATATAATTTCAATCCTGCATAAGGAAAAATGGTGGACATCCAAATCCTAATAACGTCATTCAAAGTAAATAGTTGAACTACCAAAACAATTCAATTATACAGTCGATAGAATTTTTATTCGATAACTAGACTATCAGTCTCTTCACAAGACAGTTATAATTATTTTTTTTTCAGTATTTCCTATATTTCTCTTTCTGTTTCAATCTTCTCGTTTTTGTATTATCATGTAAATTTTTTTTTTTTTTTATATGTAAAATAGTTTAATCTTTTGTTTTATTAATATTTAATTTATTGTTGGAGCATGCCGTGGTTGTCTTTAAATATGACTACATTTATAATGTGTTACAATAGTTCTACTTTTTTTTTATATACTAATGTATTGTCATGTTGACGACCCTAAAATAAATAAATAAATAAACTTTATCGCGTTTCGTATCTTTGAAAAGTATTTGTCATATTTATAAACACGACCTTCCACCGGGATATTGTTAAAGAAGACATTGCTCCCACCTCGCAATGTAAACATGGCGAAGAGGAAAATTTGCATTTATTTCTACGAACAATCATTATGATGGTATTTATAGAGTATTGTGTGGATGACAACATGAATTATACAAAGCTATAGGTTATATAAAGAGGTATTTATATACTTTCATTACTAATAAAAAATTTAAATGTACATTAAAAATGCAATAAATCAAGTGTCTTTATAAGAGATGATACGGTAATTTTTTTAAGCTATTTCGCTATTTTTTTGTAGTTATTTTTAACAAAATCTTTACAAATTATAGGTATCGAGTTTTTGATTGAAACTAACAATTGTTATGGCCATCTACATGTATAAATAAAATTGAACTGTCCATTGTTTGTCTGGGCTAAGTTTCGAAACGGATAACACGATTTTGACTATATATTTCAATGGGAAATAGAGGGATTTTCATCGTAATATTTACGCTACATATAATTACGTTTTTACATAGAAGTTGAGTAACAATTATGATATTAGGTAGTAACTTAAAATCCGTAATACTGTAGGCGTTAGTAATCCAGATAGAATAGCTAGTTCTGATGAAACATTAAATACTATTTTGCAAGTAATTCCATTATTGACGACTAATTACTCTCAGTATCGAGTGGACGTAATGCCTCCCGTATTCTAACAAGATGGCGGACCCATTGCTTCTGTAAATGTGTCTGGCATGTTTATTTTGTCAATACAATATCCGGCAAGATAATATTTAATATTTAAATTACTTTTTCTTCTTATTTCTCCTATATTTCAAGTAATTTCTAATACTAAAACTAATTACACTTATAATCGTATGGATAAATATTCCGTTTTCGTTTCCGTGGCCTTGTTATGCCTTCAGTGTTCTAACTAGATGGCGGACTTCTTGTTATAACTTTGCAGGGTGTTTTTGAGTCATCTCAAAATTCGTATTCCGTGTTATTATTATCTTATCCATTTCCCCAGTACACAATAATTAAAGAATATGATGTGTATTGTTATCAATATAAGTTTAAATAAGCCTAGATTATGAATAAAAAATTCACTACATGCCACTTTTTTTTGTTTTTTTTTTTTTTATATCATAGCAGTCAAACGAACAGGTGGGTCACCTGATATAAGTGGTCACTCCAGGGGAGTCGCAAGTGCGTTGTCAGCCTGTGTAGAGGGGAGGAGGTGGCGCTCTCACTGACCGAACGAAACGCAAAAATGCAAGCACTGTTACTTCACGTCGGTTTTCTGTGAGAGGGTGGTACTACCTCGGGCGAGCCGACCCCATTCATGCTGAAACCAATAATAGCTTCAGCGTGGCTCTACCACCTACAGAGCCACTGTATGTTGCCGGCAAGAACTGTATCAAATTACTATGCGATTCATAAGTAACGTTTCGTTTTACGTGGGTAAAGTTGGTTTGAAACTTGATTGTAAATAAATACAAGTCGTTTATATTTACAATTATTTGTAAAAATTCTTTGTTTATAGCCTTTATATATAAGATACCTATTCCTTTGTTCTGATGTGTATATTTCTCTTGTATTTCCCGTAAGTATCAATATTTTAAATACGTAACTTTAAAGAATCCAACACAAAAGTAAGCAATCGTTTTGTTACAACAATGACATAGTATTCGCTATCACTTGTTTATATAAATGAGTCAGGCGTGTGGTGCAACAGTTGGCGGTTGTTTGGCCACGGAATGCCAAGCAGTAATCGGGTTCCTTAGATAATTCTGAGTGCCAAGACTACGTTCGACTTTGGTTACACAATTTAAACTTAGATATTCTAATTAAAAAAATATTAACTATTAATTCCTCGGTATCATTACCGACTTTTCAAACTTCGACCTCGTTTTTGTAAAATACGAAATTTAGGAATATCATATGCATTCATATAGTGCATTAAATTGCAAATAACAGTGAAATAAGCGAACCTAAAATTTCTAGAGAGTGTGCATGAGTTAATCAGTTTCAAAACACATTCGTTAAAGTATTATATTGTTTTTGGTCTTATTTATGACGTAGAATGATAATACGTCACTTGTTTAAAGTTTACGAATAGCCGGGACTTATTTGAATACAAGGATAATTTACATTTACAATTTAAAAGGTGGTAGAGCCACGCTGTAGCTATTACTAGTTTCAGCTTGAATGGGTCGGCTCGCCTGGGGTAGTACCACCCTCTCACAGAACACCGACGTGAAGTAAGTAACAGTGCTTGCATTGTTGCGTTTCGTTCGGTCAGTGAGTGAGTGTGGGTGAGCCCACCTCCTTCGCCTCTTTCATCCTTTTCCTACCCCTCCCCATATACAGGCTGGCAACGCATTTGCGACTCCCCTGGTGTTGCTAGTGTCTATGGACGGTGGTGATCACTTAATATCAGGTGACCCACCTGTTTGTTTGCCTGCTTTTGACATAAAAAAATAAAATAATAATGCACCCTAATTATTTTCATACAACCTATTATATATAAATTTTTAAATTTATTGTAATTTATACGGTAAAGGAAGGATTAATTTCAGTTGCTTGTTGTTTTTTATTATATAACTAGCGGATCCGGCAGACATTGTCACGCCCTGATTATAAAAACACCATTGACAAAGTATACGTTCCCCATGAATCCACTGCTGAAAACCGCATGAAAATCCGTTCAGTAGTTTTTGAGTTTATCGCGAACAGACAGACAGACAGACGCGGTACGGGGGCTTTAATTTATACTATGTAATGATAAAATTTTTATATATTATATATAATTTTAACCATTAAAATAATTATCAACACATTGACTGCCAAAAACGAGATATCTCGTAGTTTATGAACTTACTAGTAGGCCCACGACGAGATATCTCATCCTGTGTTTAGTTGCCATATTTGTACAGCTACGAGCGAAGTCGTAATATATCAATATAATATTCAACGGTGGCTTCGGGAAAGAGAAAAAAAAACAAGTTAGGCTTACATCATACATGAACTTCAGTGTTACAATTTAAATTATAATTACTGAGTTTCAATAATTATTTTATCGAAAAGTACAGATACGTTAATTTACATTCATTCTTAATATATAGAAGAGGTCTGACCACGCTATTCACTTCTCAGAATCGGATTTGTATAGTAAAGACTCGTCTATTTTTGGTTATCAATCCAATCTCTAGATGGCACTGTTATATATTTTTTGGCAAGTTTGATAACAATAGATTGTGGATGACATTTCAAACTGACAATTTTCAGATATTTGTTTTAATTCACTTTGTTTATCTGTTACGTGAGTGTGCTCCCTTAAATTTTCTTGCCTTCCACAAACAATTTTATCTATATCCGGATCTACTTATAAACATTGACTCCTGCATATACTTGGATTTAGATTTGCCTTACGATGAATATATTCATTACAAATAAAAATGATCAAAAACTTGTATACGATTTACACAGTACCGCTGTATGCATACATACATAGCTATAAATGTACATTTATAACCAACATATATTAGTTCGAAACTATTATTATAGAGGCGCTGATTGGAAAGAACGAGTGCGACCTCTATTTATATAATGTACTCTGTGGGTCTGACACGTTCTGTATACATCAGACTAAGACAAAGACGTCGCGAATAATATGCCTACGCAATTAGTTTTTAGACCGGATGGCGTCGTATTTCACGCGTAACGGAATGCAGACACAGTAACTTCTACGTGAATAGTATTATTAATTAGTTTTAACTTCAAGCTAATTTTTTTTTATAAATAAATTAACGCGTGCTTGTCTGGATTCAACAGCTACTTACAAGCTATGGCGATAAGCCATAACGGCGTGCGGCGCGTGGCTCTTCGAATATTTTTATTTTTTTTCTTATCTGCAGACTCTCGGTCCGCACCATTTTTTTGCTATAGTTTTATTTAATATGTAAGTTAAAAATCGTATTTGTGAGCATCTATGGGGTAGTTTTTTTTTTATATATATATATATATATTTATTTAAATGTTTTAGACGTTATTGCCTTTATTGCGGTTTCATTCCGGTCCCCTATCGTCATCTTTAAGTTATAATCCACAATATGCCGCGCCGGAGCGTCCATGGCCCGATGGATGAACCTACTAACCGCGTCATCAGTCACGTCGGTATAGTAGACACAGGTGTGAGTGTGTCTGGATATTGCCACTATAGCATGTCTTCGAATATTATTGTAATCATTTGTAGTTAATACAGTTATTTTAATATAGACAAGCGTTGTCCGTAGTTTCATACGCGTGAAATCTCGCGTTCTATTGCGTTATATTGGTCGAAATTTAGAGTAAACAGAAGTTAGTGATTTTGTGTCGAATCAATTTATTGTTAGCACATAACTTGTTCTGTACATTACCCTATATAACAAAATGTTCTAAAACCTAACCATATATGATTTTAAAAGGTGGTTTCCGTAAACAGTTTCAATAGTTTTTGTTATAATAGTTCTAACCTCACTAACGAACAGACAGACAGAGAAACTAATATTTAGAATATGTAAAGATTATGATCTTTATTTTGTGTCTATGTTTATAGAAAAATAATTAACTAACTGGCTGACTGATTAACAGAAGA
This sequence comes from Antheraea pernyi, assembly GCA_015888305.1. NCBI lineage: Eukaryota > Metazoa > Arthropoda > Insecta > Lepidoptera > Saturniidae > Antheraea > Antheraea pernyi. The sequence goes on from MU158922.1 coordinate 493,669, forward strand.
GGGCGGATTCTCGTGTAAACTTTTGTCCCCTTTGACACTAACTCAGGCGTTGTATTTCTAAAGATCCTTATTTCGTGACCCCTGTAGTGTAAATTGAACCCAAGTAAAAATTTTTTTTTTATGTCATTGGTAGCAAACGAACATGTGGGTCACCTGATGTTAAGTGATCACCGTCCATGGAAACTAACAATACCAGAGGAGTTGTAAGTGCGTTGCCACCCTTTGGGGGGAAGGGTTAGGGGAGGAAGAGGGAGAGGAGAGGGGAGGGGAGGTGGGCCTCCGGCGCTCTCACTGACCGAACGAAACGCAACAATGCAAGCACTGTTACTTCACGTCGGTTTTCTATGAGAGGGTGGTACTACCCCGGACGAGCCGACCCATTCATGCTGAAACCTGTAATAGTTTCAGCGTGGCTCTACCACCATTAATATTCACGACCCTAGCGTGTGTAGCCAAGGCTGTACGATGATGACTCAGTCACATATTATTTTATATATATTTGTATAGATAATCGTTAATGTCGGAGTTTTTGGCGGGGATCTTGGAACCCTTGTATTGAATATAATATTTTATTCATAATCTTGTGTTATTTGGCTCTATATTTTGTAATATTGGTGGTGATATTACGTAATATTATTTGATTTGCACAAGTGAGATCGATGGGAAATAATATCACGGAGGATGGATTATGCCTTGCAACAAAAACTTCCTGGAATGTTCTAACAAGACGGCCACCATCTTGTTAGTTCATTGGAATGATCGTAAGAAATTTGTAATATCTACTCGACCATGGCATTAATAATATACTAGAAGATTGGTTACCGAAAATAAAATAAAAAAACGTATATGTGTTATAAAATGTAACCTACATTTAATCCCAAACATTTATTTCCAATACAACTAAACTTTCATACACAAGTCATTTTATACCAAAATTTATTAGAACCAATGTATTGGTTAACGATTATTTCAAAGTGTTGGTTAAACGACTAGTTTTTATAGTTTATTTTACATAAAACATTATAGATTTCCGGTGACAAGGTCACAATGGCTTGTGAGCGTATTCGAGGCAATCGATTTAACAACCCGCATATTCAAATTGGTATTATAAAATCGATACGACATTAATCGATATTCGAGGACACGTTACAAGGGAAGTGATGACTCAGTGTCATATCCCGTAACAAGGATATACGAGTTAAAATATTTAATCCAAGTTAATCAAAGGTCTCATTTACTTCTCGTCTTACCGCTGTAACAATAAATATGTCCTTTTATTGAATTTTTAAATAAATTATAGACTGAGTTAGTTATTTTGTTACCGAAATGGCTTGTGAACGCGGTGCATTTAATACGAAACTACTCAAACTTTTTTAAAACAAGTATTCAATACGTATTTAACTTTTTTTAATAACACCGATTGTATTTTTGCTTTCGATCTCTTTATATTTTTACCATATATATTCAAGATAATAAACTTTACCGATAGAGCCGCGGGTATCAGCTAGATTTTAAGTTAATTGGTGATACAAATAATAATGCAGAGAAAATGATTAATTATGGATTACCTGGATACTTATACACTAAGAGGTTATTGCTAGGACAAGTTTTGTTTAATAGTAACAATGGTTACACATATAAACAGTTTTAGATACCAAACGATCTTTAGTAACAGTAAGTTGTTCGTAGTAACAAACCCACTAATCATGATTGTTACTTTTGGCAAACATGTAAGTACGTGTTCATCTATTTTCATACTAATATTATAAAGAGGTAAAGTTTGTGAGTTTATGACGTTGTAGGGGTTAATCTCAGGAACTACTGGTCCGATTTGAAAAATTCTTTCAGTGTTATATAGCTCATTTATCGAGGAAGGTTATACGCTATATATCATCACGCTAAGACAAATAAGAGCAGAGCACTAATGAAGAATGTTTGAAAATCGTTTTTTTTTCCTCTTGAGAGCTTCCGCTGCGTATTAGCGTTGGCCCAAAGTAACTATTCCACGCGAACGAAGTCGCGGGCAGAGGCTAGTATCGTATGTGTTTATACGAAGAACAGATAACGGACATTCCATTTGTTATTAAAAAGTCCATTACAGAGTATTGTAGACTAAATTATTTCGGTCTGGATGTCATCATATACTAAATACTACAGCGAAAAAAGTTCTTTAAGAATGACCTCGATGATATTTGAGCCTCCTGTCTCCGACCTCCTAATGTCAGTACAAAATATATATAAATTTTAATTGATATAAGATGTCATTAAACGGGCTACATATTTGTTTTTACAATGATTTTATTTTATTTATTTTTCCTTTTAGTAAAGGTTTGTCCTTATATAAATATAAATAAATCAAATCCGCACTTGATTTGTGTTATTTCACTTCTACTAGCGAGGCATTGTAGTTAAAAACGTCGAAAAGTTTATACACGACATTTATTCTTTGAAAATGGCGTAACATCGCGTTATGTGATTAATTCGGTTTTGTGATAAGTTTGCTTGACTAGTGCGTTATCATTATCCAAAACCCGGACGGTCGCCGACAATTCCCGACGTGTCCCGAGGACTTCCGACGACACCCCGCGTGCGTCGATGAGTCAGCTGGGTAGGTGTTTCACCTTTCCCGTTTTAATTTTAGAGATCCGTAAGTAAATGTATTAGAAAACCGTGATTGTACGTAAAAATTAAAGATAAACTTTTTTAATATGGAATTATTATTTCTATATTTCAGTCGGTTTAATTAAAAAAGTGATATCAAAGAAATTATTACCAATAGTAATTCCAACTGAAACTAATAAAAAACTTGATTTGCACATATCTAAAAAAGTCTTTGCATACAATTATATCCACAAAAGACGATGTAAAAACGCTGAATTATTGTATTTATCGTTTTCGAAATAAGTAATCGAGTTCTATTTTAATCCCTTTCTGAACTTTTTATATCTTGCGCTCCCATGTAATGGACAAAGAATTCACATTGCAGATTAGCAGGAATATAAAATGGTGTTTATAAAACATGCTATATTATTGATAAATTAAATAGCAAATTAACTTTATTTAATTTAGAATAAAATATGCACAGTAATCGCTATGATGTCACAGAGTATATAGAGTAGACAAAAAATAATGAGGGATGTCAAGTGTGAGTTTAGTTATTCAGAGGCGCTTAATTCAAAATACATTTAACAGTCCCCTGGAATTCAAGCCTCATTAAAGTATCAGTATATAATATTACATATGCAAATTTGAGAAACAAAACTGTGACATGTACAATTCTATTAAAAAAAATCTATTACAACTATGACAAAAGATTAAAACAGAATTATATGAACACATCTCAAGTTATTATAAATATTTAAGAGATCATTAAGAATAAACACATCCCAAGTTTATTGTTGGAATAGGCATCTAAAATGTGCAAAATCGCAAAATAATCCAAAACTAAACTGTAACAATACATTCAAGACACGGCTATTTATTTATTTAAAAGGCAAGACGTTCCATGTATTATTATTGACGTCACAACCACATTAAACCAACAAGGTTACCTTACCAAGGTTGTCAACGCATTCATTACATACTTGGTTTCGGATGTCAATATAGAATGAAACAACTTAGAAATATATACTCGTATACCTTTTTATTATTGTATACACATTGGAACCGATTTATTGTACCCATTAGAAACCAAATATATTTATGCACACTAAAACTGAAAAATCAAAATTTTTCGATGTGATAAACTAATAAGGCACTAAAAAGCAAAAAATAACTGAATTATTAAATTAACCAAATTAAATAAAAAATATTGATATTTGCGCTACCTAATAATATATTTGAAGTCGGTGCCGACCTACATTTCAAATTCGTTGCAGGTAATAAAATATGTACGAGATGGGACACGAAAGTGGACCAAAACTTTGTATGTAGATGATATGAATTTAGGTTTGGCATTGACTTCAAATATATTATTAGGTAGCGCAAATATCAATATTTTTTATTTAATTTGGTTAATTTAATAAATCAATTATTTTTCGCTTTTTAGTGCCTTATTAGTTTTACACATCGAAGGCGGTTTATTTTTTTTGTAAAAATTTTCAAACATACAGGGCTCTGTTACGATATATTACAATACCTTAAAGTGTTGTTATTAATTTCTAATCGATTTTTATTCAGAGATACGTTTATAAAGTTCCATTAAAACTATTAAGCAGTTTTTAAATAAAATCCTAGTGAATAAACAAACGGGTTTGTTCGTGTTATTTTTTGAAATTTGGATAAAAATAACAAGCACTAGCAGAATTATAAATAAATTAATATAGATAGATAAATCGTGTACAATTAAATAAATTATGAACAAATACGGATAATATATGATTTTAAACGCGTTGTTGAGAGTAAAATTATATTTATTTTAATAATAAATAAAACTGACAACGAAAGTAAAAGATATTCTATGAATATTAATAGAAGTAACACATATTGCAATATAATTATAATATTTTATGACTGGAAGTGAAAAGTAAACTTATAAATTAAGTATATAATGTATTTGCAATGCTACTTACCTTGATTCAATTTTATTATTTATTTTATATTGCAACTAATTCTTTCAAATTATAAACGAGAAAGTTTGTCAGTATAGATGGTTCTTTGTTACTTATACGTTGTTACTGAATATATTCTGATGGAACTGTACATTAATATAGTTCATACTTTACAGTAACATTTTGGTTATAATCTATAAAAGCTTAATCGAGCAAAACCTATTAAAGTGTAAAAGTAAAAACTTATGTCCGCAAAAATTTAGTCACATCTTTTCAAAATGTGAATAGTCTACGTTTTCTACAGATTCAATAGTTTAAAGAGAGTTGGTAAATATTTAATTTGAATATACAATTCAAGGGATAAAGAACTATTTACCCGCGGTTCTTTACGATCAAAACACTTTCCCTAGAAAACCGCATCGCGGCTTAGATGCGGCCGTTGCAGTGTGCACTTTCACTCACCACGACCATCATTCCATATATATGTTAATCGTAAGTTTGTCACAAGGCTTAACTTTATTAATTCCCTCATTATAAGTGAAACTTACTTAAGTCTAGTCTCAGCACTAATAACTGAATCTATTAACAATGATTTCAGAAAAGACTTGGCCATGAATCGCTATAAACAAATGCTTCACGCTATCTATCTTAATTTCTTCAATTGTCACTATTTGTAATTTTATTTAGTGAACTTCCTTACACCATTAATTTCATATTCCTTGTACCACCTAAGTTGCGTGGCACAAGAAGTAATTTCCGAACAATGGCAAAATGGTTAGAATCGTGTTAATAGTTTCGGAAATGTCATCTTACAAAGAAATTTCACATTTTTACAATAATAAATAAAAAATTGCCGATGGGGCTAGTCCGTAAAAATTTGTATACAATATTTTACATTATATGTGAGCACGCAAAATTCCATCTCTAAGGTGGTGAAAAAAGAGTTAAAAATTTGTACGAAAAACCGTTAGTTATTATTTTATATAGATATAAAATAAAGAGTCGATAATAATCACTGCATAGAAAACATGTGCGAAACCGTGATGAATTTGCTAGTGGTGTATATAATAAAGTAGCTTTGATAGCGACTTCGTCCGCGTGGAATAGGTACTTTGGGCTAAAGCTAAAAAAACCCCGATTTTGAGACATTCTTCACTGGTGTTCCGCTCCCATTGGTCTTAGTGTGATGATATATAGTGTATAGCCTTCCTCCGTAAATGAGCTATCTAACACGTAATTTTTTTAAACAGAACAGTAGTTCCTGAGCTTAGCGCGTTCAACAACAAACAAATAAACCCTTCAGCTTTATAATATTAGTTTAAACTATCCTTATGTAAAAACAGTGATTAATAAAGTGATCTGAATGTATTAAGTCTATTTACTTATTTACTTTTCTCTCGTACTTAAGCCGCATCATAATTAAAATTATAATAACTTTTGATAGAGTGAACCGATTTTAACGAAACAATGACAAAGTTATTCTCGAAGATATCCTTTATGATTTTCTTGATGTGGTTTTATTGTAAACTAAGTACTTTAGCAGTGATGCGTGTTCATACAAACATACAGACATTTCTAAAAATGATTGATATGTATTCCTTATTCCTAGACACCTGCAACGATTTCTTTCACAAAAGTTGAAAAAGTACAGACACTTTAGAGCCTGTTTAGATGAGGCGTTTCCCACGCGATTCGAATCGCGCGTAGACATTTGCGCGTACCCAAGAAACTAGAGCTACATACATCTCGTCCAGATGGTGCGGCGCGTTTCCTAACTCGCGCGTAAAACGCGTGCAATGAGCGAGACTCTCGACTTCGAGTTACTCAGGCCCCATTGCTGCGTCCAGTACTACGCGGGAGTCAGTCGCGAGTCGACATAGTTGTCAGTCGTCTATCCGTACGACGTATCCCAGCGTATGCGACGTTTCCTAAGGTAGAAACGCTCGTAAAACGCGGTATCTGGACACAATATATTTTGAAGCGCGCGAGTCAACTCGTGCGTAAAACGCCTCATCTGGACAGGCTCTTAAATTTCCGTTCTTATAATATGTATAGATTAATACGTGAAGCCTAAACTTTGTACCCCTTTTTAACGGAATTGCGCGAACGGATAAACGTGAAATTTGTCATTGTTAAAATTTATGTGGAGGAGAGGTGCAGAAAGCTATTTATTTTATATAAAATGCATTACAAGTACAATAAATTAATTAAATATGCATTACTCACACTACTGCTTCAATTTTACACAACATATACACACATGTAAATAAAAAAGACATTTTGACATCTGTCAATAAAGGACTTCAAAAAAGGTTTTGCAGGAGGTTGCTATGCTCGACTGTATGTATTATTTTACTCTTACGTTCCAATTACCCTTTTTGATTCTACATTCAACGATGCTATTATAACATACAACTATTATTATATTATAACTATTATAATATTATTATAATAACTGAGTAACCATGATAAAAACCTGTGATTATAGAAGTAACTTGACAAAAGAAGCCTAATAAAGTTAAAACTTTAAAAAATCAATGAACTATGGTCGAATGTCGACCACTGAGTGATGATGGTAATATAGAATTTTATCATAAGGTGTTATATAAAAGTATGTTTTTAATAGTACTACTTCTTCAACACGTGCCACATATATGCGTGCAGTCATGAATATCTGATGACATTAATGATAGTGGTAGATTTGCAACATATGTCAAAAACAATGTCATGAAAGTCATCTATCTATGTAGCAGTCGATTACCGTCCTCGGATGGCTGGAACATGCTTGCGCAGTGTCGACGGTTGCCAATGCTGTTTCGTCCTCAGATACTTTATCGGACGTTTGTCACATCTTATCGTTATTTGGAAGATTCGGTTGTCAGATAAGCTTGTATAATTCATGATAATAACTGTAAAAATCCTATGATATTGATACATCTTCTTATATATACATATATATATCTACTAGCTGACCCCGCTATGCATTGCTGTGGCCCAGTAATTACATGATAAATAAAAAAAAAAAAAAAAATTTAAACTTGGCGCCATTATTAAATGTATATAACAGTCGATCCGACAGTTTTCTGTCAACAAACTAATTTAAAGCGCCATCTGTTGGAGATTAATGAAACTTACAATTAATAACAATAATCAACATTGACATTTAATTTGTAATTAAAAAATATTAAGGTCATTAATCGAAATATAAATTATCGTATCTCTCAAGTTGGACTAAATTATACATAAATGCTAACTTTCATGAAGATAGGTTGAGTAGTTTCGGAGTTAATTGTGGACAGACATCTTGACATTGAATTCTTATATATTTAGACTCACTGGCCGAGAGGACGTTGTCCTGTCTTGATAATAAAAAATAATCTAAAACTCAACTGCAGCGCCACCTGCCGGGTCCAATTGTGAATCTAAACCATTCTCGGATTCGATGGAACACGCACACAAAATTTCATCAAAATCGGTCCAGCCGTTTTGGAGGAGTTCAGTGACATACACACGTACAGAAGAAATTCATATATAAAGATATACATAAAAAGATGGAGGTACACTACTGAATCGATTTTGATCAAATCCTTTTAGTATTATTTCTTAGTCGCTTCGTCCTCATCTATAAGAAGATTCTCACGATATCTTCAGTTAACATATTATTAGAGTTCCTACTTTGGTGTAATCCTTCGGTTATCAATATTCTTTATAGAAGATTATTATTGTTATTAGCAATAGAGAAATATTATAAAAAAACTGCTTTGTTACAACAAGAAGGTAGGGGCCTTATTGATAGAACTTTCCAGAGAAATGTGAAATCTCAGTAGCCATGCTTTGCGGTATTATTTCCCATTGGGCGAAATAACCCAACTTTATTACGTATGTTCTCTAAAATCTAGGGTTGAATAACCCAAGACTATGAAAAATAATGATTTACCTAAAACCTGGGTGAGAATTTACTGGACTAAAAATTTCTAATTTACAATCTTTAACACTTTTATTTTCGTATTTAAAAGTAAGATTTTAAAGTTATAATTACTTAACATCGTAGCTAAAGCGTTAATCAGTTTTGTACAAACTATTTCTTCTTGTCAGTTTTTCTGGAACAGTGTAGGTGAAGAGTTAAGGTGGTAGAGTCATGCTGAAGCTATTACTGGTGTCAGCATGAATAGGTAGGCTCGCCCGGGGTACTACCACCCTCTCGCAGAAAACCAACGTGAAGTAACAGTGCTTTGTATTGTTGCGTTTCGTTCGGTCAGTGAGAGCACCGGATAACCCACCTCCCCTCCCCGTCCCTCCTTTCCCACTCGCCCACCCCCAAACACAGGGTGGTAATGCAGTTGCGACTCTTCGGGTGTTGCGTCTATGGACGGTGGTGATCACTTAACATCCGGTGACCCACCTGTTCGTTTGCATCCTATGATATATATAAAAAAAAAGTTCTAGTCTGTAAACTATTTATCTTTCTGGCTTATTTATTACATATAACATTTTGAGGCCACAAAGGGACTTAGATTACTTCTTCTATCGTATTTACGGTTGGTAAGGTTAGAAAAGGTATCGAAGGAATGTTGAAACTCTTCAAAAATATCCAATGATTTTAATTGTAATGAATAACATATAATTGTAATGGCTTATATTTTTATTGATAAAAAACCGTTGCTCAGAAGCGGGAAATGTTAAGAGAAGAATTAACTGTTATGGTTTTATTATGTTTTTTATGGACAAAAGAGCCGCTACGTATAAATTTTATTATTATTATATGTCTGTAATTTTCTTTTATTTCTTCACAAAATGTTTTACACGTAATATTCAGGTTTAAAAAATGTAATTTTCTGCTCGCTGGAGTCGTGGAAAATTATAATAAAACATATAATAACGAATATGTAAAATATAAAATTTTACATAAAAAATATACTTTGAAATTAACAGAACTATGTTTTTGATGTATATCTTATTTTGATGGAATTTGTTCATTGCTAAGGTTGTAGGGATTCCGATGTGGGAGTAGACGTAGTGCCAGTTCGGCAGCTCCTGCTCCCCGGCCTATAGGTGATTGAAGGCACCATGGGGTTTTAGTCCGTGCAAGTCGGACATACCCCACCCTCAGCTGCCCGGCTAGGGTGGAAATCCGTACGGATTTCCCCAAATAAAAAAAGGGTTTACGATGTTCTTACGTGGCGTCATACTCGACATACCCAAAGCCCAAATTAAAGAGATAAAAAACTAATAGAATATGTAATACCATACAGATATCACTTAGGCAATACCTCATATCAGATTACAACAAGAATAATAGCTTATTATTTTAATTATAACTCACTAGCCGACCCGTGCCCACTTCGTTGGGCGGTAATAGGTACTATCAAGCTACAACTTTTTCCTAGAACTCAATCATATATCTCTCGTCGTTAAGGCAGCGTTCGTAAGAAACGTTTTACCATTTTTTCTCCGACTCCCCAGATATTACACCCTACAACCTCACAAACTTTACCTCTTTATGATATTAGTATAGATAATATAATTAGTTATTAGCTTCTGCCCGTGATTTCATACGCGTGGAACGGTTATTTTGCGCTAAAACGCAGCGGGCGCTCTGGAAAGGAAAAAATACTCCGATTTAGCAACATTCTTCATTTTCTTCGCTCCTATGGATCTTAGCGTTATGATATATAGCCTATAACCTTCCCTGATAGATGAGCTATATAACACTGAAAGAATTTTCCAAATCGGACCAGTAGTTCCTGAGATTACTCCTTACAACGTCACAAACTCACAAACTTTACCTCTTTATAATATTATTAAGTAAATAAGTATAGATAATTATGAAAAATAAAACAATTTCTACATTTATATTAACTACTCATTTGACTGAATATTATTTAAAAAACTGAAATATCAACCAGGTAGAAGGGGGCGCCAACTTGTCAGAACATAGAAATTATGGTAAGGTACGTAATATACCTACTTGACAATGGCAGTAATATACTAGAATATTCGTTGACAAAAATAAAGTTAAAAAAAACCTTTAGTATACGGAACTCATGTGTTGTATGGAACTCTTTAATTACATAAATTAAGAGTTATCACATACATTACAAACATTCTATTGTACACCCGGTCATTCATTAGCTAACAGACGAGAACAAACACGTTGATGAGACTACGTTATTAGTTGTTGTTCATCGTTAATCACTTTTATGATATTTTAACTACCCGGTTAACGTAGGTCCTGTTTGTTGAAAACACATAAACAAATTTAGAGTACTCAAGTAATTGATTCCTTGAAACGATTGATAAATTATTATTTTTCTTTCCTTTACAGATCTTATCGTGAAATCATGCCATCATATTTATCAGTACGAGAGAGATCTCCGGCCCGTGACGTTGTTTGAATCGTTATCGAGAATTAATCCTGTGATAAAATAAAAGTCAGTGCGTTGCGACATCGACTATCGATAACATTCGATCCAGAGCGCGTTCGCATCCCTAGAGCTTCAAGACAGAAGACTCGAAATTTAAATTCGAATTTCGAACATAATTAGAATTCGCGCCGCGTTCTTACGTGGAACTGGTTGAGGAGGTTGCGTGTGCAGCGGACATTGGAAAAATAAATAAAATGGCGAGCACTGGTGGTGAAATTTGGCTGCAGTGGTTCGCGTGCTGCTACCAACCGACGGCGCAGGCGCAACGCACTCGCCGGAGAATAGACAGATCAATGATCGGTGCGCCCACGAACTTTCAACATACGGGTCATATAGGTCACATAGGTAAGTGTTACAACTATTTTTATCACTCCACCAACATTCTCAATGTATCTTATTATATAGGCATATAGATAGATTTTGGGAGGTTCATAAAATTAACTCTTCAGACACAAACAACACAAGCGGTATGTACTACGAAATATTCATATTTGTAATTTTCTTTATGGTCAGGTACCAATCATTTTTATTAAAGCTTTTATTTTATTATTATTGCTATTATCAAAGGAGTAATATTATAAAATAAAAATAAAACCGTATTGTTTCAATAAGAGACGGACTTCGCTGATAGAACTTTCCAGAGAAATTGTGTGAAACTTTAGAATTCATGCTTTGTGGTATTATTTCCCACGGGGCGTATAACCGAAGTTTATTGAATAATATTCTTTATTTTAGGTAGTACGAAAATCAAATAAACAGTACGTTAAGGTATTTTTTATGACACTAGCATCTGTTCGCGGCTTCGTTCGGATTAATGTAAGAAGAAAGAAAGAAAAGGGTGTTACTGTTAGGAAAACATCACGACCACAAGATAATAAAAGGAAACATGTATACAGTTAATTTGATATTATGTAGAGTTTAAAATAAAATACAGCTCATGGTACCTTAATAATATAGCTTTTTACAGGTGATTTTTTTTAAATCGGTTAACTATTTTTTGAGTTTATCTATTAAAAACAAAAAATCAATTCTTTTACTTGATAAAGTAGTAAAGAGGTAATAAACTTTGCTCATAATGTAACTTGCCTTATCTAAAATCAGTTACATAATATGAGATTTATATACTCTAAGAAACGTACACAAACCATGTAAACAATTTTAAAGTCGTAATCATTTAAGAACTAACCATACCATTTACTTACCATACCACCATTTCTACCATTTTTCTCTAGAAGAGAAAAGTCATTGAATTAACATTTAGCGGTCGAAAGCTTATAAATAACTTCGTGTAGTTCATGTAAATTGTCATTCTATTCTAATGTACAGATAAAACTATATGCGCATCGGTGTTATATGACGTTGATAATGTATCTGTTACGTCACAATCTAGCAAATGCCATTGAGTGGCACTTGAGCACTTCAGGGCGATCTGCCGTAATCCCTATGATAGATGTTTATCGAACTATAACTTCTTTATATATGACCTTACAAAATAAAGGTGAGCGACCGGAATTGACAGGATTTCTATAATTATGAGAGTGTTAATTTTTTATTAAAGTTGCCAGATGTTATCGAATTTGAAAAGTGTACATATATTGTCTAGTACTTCCTTATTGTAAAACTTAGGTCCACAATCCCATCTGATGTTAAATCTGTAGGTGGTAGAGCTACGCTGAAGCTATTAATGGTTTCAGCATGAATGGGTCGGCTCGTCTGGGGTAGTACCCTCTCACAGAAAACCGAAGTAACAGTTTTTACATTGTTGCGTTTCGTTCGGTCAGTGAGAGTGCCGCAGGCCCCCCTCCCCCTTCCTCCTTCCTTTACTCCCCCTCGCCCCAAGACAGGTTAGCAACGCACTTGCGACTCCCGTAGTGTTGCAAGTGTCTATGGACGGTGTTGATCACATAACATCAGGTGACCCACCTGTCATTCGCCTCCTTAAAAAAAATGTCCATTTGGTCTAAGATGATAAACATGCTAAACCAAGAACAGGCTAGCTCCCAATTGCAGCTGCCGGAACTCACACAAATTGTTCGCTTTAACAGGGTAAGCATGGTATCTACGTGATGTTGAGGTGAATAAACAGGTTTCCTTACCTTGTTAAAAAAATTGTAAATTCATAAAGCCTCTATTTTAGGGTGTAACGGGTGTCGAATAACATCATAAGACTTAAGACACCCAAGCCAACCTCACCTGCACGTGCACCACTGATTAACGAACGAGGCAATGGCGAAAGCGAGGTGGCAGGGTTTTACAGCCTGACTGGGTCGCATCCACCATGTATATGGCGAAAAAGCCTGTCATAGTGATTCGCTTCTGCGGGTCGCGTTTCGGGATCAGCCTGTGCATATCCAGCTTTTCGCAAGCCGGCATGACGGCGGCGACCGGTGATAGATAGTTTCTCTCTCGGTGGTCGCCATTATTTTTGGATTGTACTGTGCTTACCATCAGGCATAGTGCATTTTGCCGGGCTAGTATAAAAACAACAAACCTCATTGTAACAATTTATTCGGTGTAACGAATATTGTCTAGTTCTCTTCAGCGCTACGAATATATCAAGATTACACTGTATTAATTAGGATGTCCATATGACGACTTTCAATGAAAAGAGAGAAGGCTTAATTTTTTTTACGCATAAATACTCAATTAGTTTCTTTATATTAGTGTTTAATTGAATCTAGAAAGCATTTTCACTTAGTATATTATTAATTGCTCGAAGTTTCGGCCTGGATTTATGATTACAGTCTGTAACCAGACCGAAACGCCGAGTCAGTTGTAAAGTAAGCGAAGACGCGTTCTAGGCCAGATTAAATGTTTATTTCTAATGCTGAGAAAGGCGAAAGTAAAAAATTTTATTAAATAAGTCGTTTTTTGTTTCGAAACTATATGTGAAGTTAAGGAATTGGCAAAAAATCAATATCAGGTAAGCAGTCATAACCGAAAATCATAGCAAGTTTTCTAGGGGACAAAAAAGTTTGAGGACCTATGATCTAATTTTTTCTTATTGTAATAGTAATATACAAGTATAGATTACAACACAAGGTGAATGCCGTTGGGTCATATCAATTAAATCAATCAATCAATGGTAAACATCTATTTTCTATGATTACACATAAAATTTGTTTCTATACAACAATATAACAACAAACAAACAAACTATATAACAAACATTTTCCAATAGAAACACTCCACAACTCAATAAGAATTCAATTATCTGTTAATCAAAACATCTTTTTAACGTAAATAATAATACAGTATGTACAGTACAGATATGCTGTAAACATTGCGGAAGGAAAAACGAGAAAAACAAGGTGATTAATAAATCCATGTGTATTTTTTTTGTCATAAGGGATCATCATATTTTTATGTTGATTTCACGGCTGTATGTTGAATTATTTTCCAGTCTAACAAGCCACATACGTATAACGTTTTTTTCGGAATATCTAGGACTCCTTTCGAATATTTTACTTTTCACAATATAACGTGAAAAGTTTATTAAAACTTTCAATGTTTGATTATGAAATATCTCGGATTTATTTATTTCCTTATATTACCAACCTCAACGATTGATATGCAAATTAATTTAATGAAATTGAAATTATATATTAATTATTACTAATTAAATTCAATGTAATTAATACCAATTATTAAACTTCTTTTTTTTACATAACAAGCTCCAAAATATAACTAAATGCAATCAAAAAATTCCAAATGACTTTTTAGTATTGCACATATATATAATTTACCAATTAGCTTACGCAGCATTATTAGTCTGTGGTCTTTCGTAGTAGTAGTAATAATATTCGTCCGGTAGGACAGGCGAAGGAATTAATCCATACTGCCAATTCTAAAGTTGTTGTAGGAGCTTCGGGCTCACTACAATAAGATTCTAGACTGACACGGACAGCGTAATAATAATACTCGGAGTGCGTGAAATAGACTGTTTATTTATATGACCATATAAGGTATTTAACGCGAAATGAACGCGACCGTTCATTTGTTTGAAGGACGTTCTATTTACAATATATACAAAAGTTGTCTGCCAAAGAGGATGACATACTCGGTAGCTACATTGTCAATATAGGTAGTTCTTATATATCCTTTAACCAATTTTCTTCCGTGTCCAAATTAATATAAAGATATGAGCGCCAAATCTTCTATATAATATTTCGTACATATTCTTTTATCCATATTTTTTATCTTTTTAATCTCATTGTTAGTAGTAGCGTAGATCTTCCTTTTGTCTGAATTATTTCGTATATCTCACCCAGTGTGTTTATTAATATCCATTGTGGAGTAGTTAATTTAACGTTCCAACAAGATGGTGGCTTCCTTGTTAGAAATTTTCAGGGAGTTTTTGTGGCATCTCAGAATTCATGGTCCGTGGTATTATTTTCCATTCACTTCACTTACGCACAATAAACGAACTATATTACATAAAACATCACCAATTTTACACAATATAGAGTCAACTAATCCAAGATTATAAATAAAATATAAAATCCACTACATGACAGACCAAAATCCCGCCAAAAACTCCCTGTGGTCTTTCGTGTCAAAATATAAGTTTGGTTTGTGTTTCTTATTTTGGTGCCGTAGAAGCATTTGCCAGTGTCAAAGTTTTATTTCAAAAGAAATAGAAGTATAATTCGTTATTGTATTTACATAATTATTGGTTAGTTAATAAACGCGTACAAAACGCTTTAATTAAAAACTGACTTATATATACGACTATGTGCACTCTGCGAATACAAGCATACTCTGTGAACATTGTTCCTTTGCTTTGTATGTCAGTTAAGATCCTTACAATTCGTGACTGCCACAATCTTGTGTTCGATTTGTGACGTCATGTTACTATACGGATGTTACATACTGCGATGAACAGAAAAAGGTTTTCCTTGAAATTTGTAATTAATTTAAAATGATTCCTTTTATAGCATATTTGTTATTCTTCGACTATTTTCGTAGCTTTCGCAGGCTTTAATTTTGTTTTACTTTTTATATATATTGTACCGTCGTTAATTTTATATATATTGGTTAGCGTGTTTGGTCAACGCGCCGATTAAAGGAGGTTTGAATCCTTATGAATGAGTGATATCAGTGAAGAAAAATATTGCATTTGAAACCATAGTTTGCTGGTAGGGTTTTTTCCTAAAACCGCCTAATTAGTTACCACAGTACCATTTTCGCGTTAAAAATCTGTCCGCATCGTCATTTATCATTAGATGATATTACTATATATTATACATAACTAGCGACCCGCTCCAGCTTCGCACGGTTGCTCAGAGATAAATATATACCATCGCGGACCTTTTTGTAGATCTTTTTTATACATCTTCCTAAGATAATAATAAGTAAGATATACAATTCCGTAGTATATTAATTTGTTCGGTTTTGTAAGGATTAGCCAGCGTTTGCGATTTAAGCGCACAAAAATATGTTTCTTACGACATCACATTTCAAATCTTTCAATTTTTCAGATCTTCTGTACTATAATATGTACTTATGTACTATATAATATATAAGTCATCACTCTATCTATTACTGAAAACTGTATTAAAATCCGTTGGATAACTTAGAAGATCTAGGGAAACAGACTTTATTTTATACGATGTAAATATATATATATTAATTGTTATGTGACTATTCAGCCATACTGTCAAATGAAATTAGCGTTAGCCACAACTACTTACTTAATTAAAATCAATGACTGTGTAAAGAACCCCCTTTCCTAAGGAATTACATAAAACACCGACTTGAACAAAGAGAGCATGTAAAAGGACGTAATTATTATCTCATCGAAGAACGCACCTTACGTAATTGTAATAAAGATGCATATGTTGTAACTTGATTACGTTATATATGCTGTTATATAAAAACCATGACATTTGTATTCTAAGGCGCAAGTGTGCACCAAATTTAGTCGCGCATAGACCGGAGACAGCGTGTACCTTGTTTGGTGTGAATATAGGGCTGTCCGTGGGCTTTTTTAAATAACTACTCTATTTTTTTATTATAATCATTAGCTATGTAGCTACACATACCTAGCTAGCTACCTTGTTGGTAATTTTTCCCACCGTCGGTATTCAAGACCCGCTTCGCTCATCACAATCCACCGGCAGTCACATTGTTCTCATTTAGTGCACCTTTAAACTACACTTCATAAGGTTATTGCTCTAAGTTTTTTGAATAAATACACTGATATTTACAACAATAATATTTTACAAATATAACCACGATGACCAGAGATTCCCACATTCATACAGAGAAACAAAAATAAACATTATCCTAAGGATTATATTATTGTATTCTTATTACTTAAAACTGAACGGATTAAATTACTTTCTCATTTGATCTAATAGAATTACTTTTACAATATTTATTATTGAAAATTTCAAAGCAAATGCCTTCTTAACCCGTCGTCTAATTTTTTAAGACCCAGATCTCAAAATGTTATAAATTATAATCGTATATTACATAATTTGTTATTGTTTAAGTTTTTCAAATTTTGTAATAAATACGCTACTATTTTAAAAGTTATGCTACCTGTCTGTTGACTAATGCATCATGAGGTCTACATACGTTTGTATGACCTTAAACCCTTACGGTGTGATTACAAAAAAGTTAAATACGTATTGAATACTTGCTTTATAAAAGTTTGCATAATTACGTATTAAAGGCACCGCGCTTGCCGGGCGGCTGCTGCGGCAAGATCGTGTTATCCTTTTACGCAAGTTTAAGCTAACCTAATCAAACAGAGATAGAAGAGCAGGATGTCGAACGTTCGACGAGCGAAGTGCATTGAATACGTAAGCGTGCAAACTTTTTTAAAACAAGTATTCAATACGTATTTAACTTTTTTGTAATAACACCCTTACAATTTTGAACAGTACAGGGTTTTACCAACTCGAATGGGATACACCAATTACATTTTTGTTCAGTCAACCCCTTTTCATTTTTAGGAGATGGCATTTAGTTCATTTTCATAGAAATGACATTTTTTTATTAGTCGACAACCCTAGTATGTAGCTGTAGTATATGCAACGATGTTGTTGACACTTGAAATAATTTAAACTGTTATATATGGTTAGAAATGTCTGTGACGAGATTATACGTCACGTCGCGTTGCCGCATACGGGTTCTTGAACTAGTCTATGGCTAGTAATCATATTAATGGCTGGCTGATACCGCCTATTTCGTATGCGTTGTTTATCGTCTTAAAAGTATATGTTACGTACCCGAAAAAAAAAATCAAAAAAATTGAAACTAAAAATATAGATAGCTTTTACAAAATGTCTTTGTAGACAAGGTTATCTGTTTATTTCATCCCATCACCTGCGTATACGCACTACACCGCTTACTCCACTTCATCAAGGCAAGATAACACATCGCTGAATGTGTAGTCCTTATAATAATCATAGTTTCATAGTAATTCAATAACTATGTTAAATTAACGTATAGTGACATTTTTTTAAATAAAGACCAAGTGTCTAAGTAAAACTATTCGGTCTTATTACAAAAACAAAAATGAACCCGGATATAACACGAATTTTAGTAAGCAGTGCCTAAAATTTTTAATCTACTTGAAGTCATGTTTAATATACTTTATTACAAAAGCGTGTCCAAGCGGTCTCTAGCTAAACATCTGACTTAAGTTTTTTATGCAAGCAACTCTGAATAGCATTCGTTCAATTCGATCTCATCATTCAAAAACGTTCCATTACATACAGATATTATGCAAACAATTTCAATTGATGAATAATATTTTTGTTCAGATCTTCTTTAAAAAACTTTTACTTATTATACGTTAAATTGGTTATCATTATTATAACATTTTAGTTAAAAGAATATGATGTAATTGTTAAAATAAGCAATTTATAAGATTTATATATTACGTCAATAGTACGGAAGATAAGGAACAACAGTAATGACAGATTAAATACACTGTCAGATGTCAATAGTGTCAAATAATAGTAGTTATGGTTTAATTGTGAATGTCTAAAACTGTTTAATTTATTTACTTCTTCCAAATTAATTATTCCACGAAATCCATAATTTACTATGAAACTTCTTTTGCTGACAAATAGAGATACAGTTAATTACAACAATAGAATAAGAACTGTCAACTTAGACAAGACAAGTGTTAAATAAAAATAATGTCCATTTGTAAACAAGGGTAATACACTCTTTTGTGATGAAACTTTTTTAAAGTAAGAGTTAAATGCGTATTTAACTATTTTGTAACAACACGGCAAGTGTCTAAGTTTAACTCAAAATGTATGCAGTAGTGTTTGCATGATACGCACACAACGGCAGTTCTCTATAATTTTATTTATATAAAAGAAATACGTACATACGTCTAAAGCTCTCATCAGAGGTCAGTGAACTCGACTACGTATGCTTTACTTTTTTATACACAGCCCAAATTACGCAACTCGTAAATGAGATGATTTGGCTTTTTGCCATCAACCGCGATGAGTTATTATGTAAATTTTTATATCATAATATTATTTAGGATCACTTCAGTGCGGTTCTTAATTACATGCATTTATTATTAATTAGGTACTTTTACTAGGTCATATACAATACCATATATGTACAATTGTTATAAATACATTTTAAAAATAACGTATATGTGTTTCTACAATAACGAATCAATCCAAGTTACTTTATTTTTTGTATAAAAACGATAAAAAATGTTTTCTTATATGAGGGCTTTGAAATTCTGATCCGCAACATTTTTGTGTGACGAGAAGTGGTAGGGAAACACTGTGTCGTATAGACAGGGAGCAGTAAACAATGAGACATACACTCTTCTCGCTTTTTATTATAAGGTTTCACTTCTACCGCGTGTGTACAACACACATGTATTTTTTATCCGACTGCCCTGAAGGCCTTAGACCTAAATGTCAGCCAATAATACTTACCTATAAGATAAGTCATATATTTCATTACTTATTTGTACATATCTTTATATATAAATTTCTTCTGTACGTGTGTATGTCACTAAACTCCTCCTAAACGGTTGGACCGATTTTTATGAAATTTTGTGTGCATTTTGTTCCAGTGGATCCGAGAATGGTTTAGATTCACAATTAGACCTGGTAGGTGGCACTGCCGTTGAATTTTTATTTTTTTATAATCAATGCATGACAAAGTCCGCCCGGCCCGCTAGTATAATATAATATATAAAATTATGCATCATTTTAAATTGTTCAAACATATTATAATTCTAAAGATTATAAAGTTCGTTTTGTTGTCTTGTATGCTTTTCATAACCTGCAAATATCTCAGTCAATATAGATTCTTATTCGATTTTGAGGGATTCTCTTGTTCCTTTCCCAAAGCTAAGGTTTCATTGATAATAAAATTAAAATGGAACCCTCTTTAAAATACCACATACGATAAAGAGGAATGTTCCAAATCTATACTAATATTATAAAGAGGTAAAGTTTGTGACGTTGTGACGCGGGTAATCTCGGGAACTACAGGTCCGATTTGAAAAATTCTTTCAGTGTTATATAGGTCATTTATCGGGGAAGGTTATAGGTTATAGGCATCATCACGCTAAGACCAATAGGAGCGGAGCACCAATGAAGAATGTTTTCAAATCGGGGTATTTTTTCCTCTTGACAGCTTCCACTGCGTGTTATCGTTAACCCAGAGTAACTATTCCACCAGAACGAAGTCGCGGGCAGAGGCTAGTCGATATTTATAGATAAAAGGATATTATAGAGTGGATCAGTATGTGAATGATAGTGATTTCTGGAATTGACTCCTCTCTGTGCATCCACTAAAAGCATTGTATTGGAAATATATGTTAAAAAAATTTACCCGATCGAGTTTCTTGTCGGTTTTTCTCGATGACTGGGTTATTTTCCGAACCGGTGGTAGGTAGTCTTTGACGTTCATAAGTGCCTTATTAGGGCCTAAACTGAATAAAATATTTTTGATTTGATTTGTTTATAAAAGTAGAAGCTTTGAGGTAAGGAACATTGAAAAAAAATTAAAGTGGGAAAAAAAAATTACACACATTTTTTTCTTCCGATGATATACCAAAAAGGATTAGTGACATTGTGTTTTATTAATTATTTATTGTTATACATAAGAAAGAGATTCTGTTTCGCAAGAACGTTTTCTAAATTTTAACATATAAACGAATTATTTAAAGTTCAGAAACATATTACAAACATTAATAAAATATTATATTATGGTAATATATTATGCTAATTTTATTTGTTATAGATGTGAAAGTTTGTGCTTCTATAACGCGTGCAAGGTTGAACGAATTCTAATTAACTCGCGGTTAGAAGTTGATTATGTCGTTATGTGTAAATGAAACTGTATTATTCCAAATTAAAAAGTTATTATGATCAAGCGGCGCCATGACACTTTCACAACGATGGATAACCTCAAGGTCGTGAGATACACCGTTCTTATAGTAAATATAGACTTTTTAATAAAACTATGTTCGTAATTCAGCGACTTCATTACTGACTAGCCTCCGCCCGCGACTTCGTTCGCTAACACGCAGCGGAAGCTTTCAAAAGGAAAAAAACCCCGATTTTGAAACATTCTTCATTGGTGCTCTGCTCCTATTGGCCTTAGCGTGATGATATATAACATACAGCCTCCATCGATAAATGAGCTATCTAACACTGAAAGATATTTTTAGAAATCGTACAATTATTTTCTGATATTATCGCGTTTAGCCACACAAACAAACCCTCCAGCTTTATAATATTAGTAAAGATTTGTCATATAATTTGTAGGTTTTCACTATATGTTATAAAACAAAGTCCAACGCCGCGTTTGTCTGTTTGTTCGCGATAAACTCAAAAACTACTGAGTGGATTTTCATTAATAGATAGAGTGATTAACGAGGATGGTTTAGGTATATAATTTGTCTCCTCTGGCTTGCCTACCTACTTAGTGGGTAGGCAAGTCTAGGGGATAGGTGGGCGTAGGGCTTGAGACAGGTAGGGTAGGGTTAGAATCAACACGGGTTTGGTGGGCTGGGAGGCAGTCTTACAACCAGACTGCCTCAGCCGGGTGCGGCGTGGGATACGCCTGTCGCCAGGGGTGTAGCGGAGCATGCTCGCAATGTCCCGCGACACTCCCACAGTGTGGCATAGGTTGTCGTGGAGTTTTAGTCGGTTAAAGTCGCCGAAAAGCAACCGGCAGCTGCATCCCAGCACGCAGTTGGCGGTCGACTCAGCTCAGGCCCTCCCCCGGGGGCCTGACAGTCCATGATGGATTTTCTCTCCATTGCCTGACAGTCCATGATGGATTTTCTCTCCACGTAAAAAAAAAGGTATATAATTTGTCAAGAGGGTTTGTAAATTGGTTGAAATATAACGATAAATTTTGGAAGTGTCGAAAAAATTCGAGCCGTCTGGGAGCTTTCGTCGAAAACGCTGCCTAATCCTTTTGAGATATAACGAAACAACTGAGATACTAAACGACTCAGACGCAGTCGCGGGATAAAGCTAGTGTTTTATATAATACACGGTCGTCAGTTCTTCTCTAATTCTACTGTGATTACAATTTAAGACTGCATTGTTCTTGCATCAGGTGTGATAATTCGTCAAACTGTAAAAAAATGTAATGTGTAATGTATCAACCTTAAAAAAATAATGACGAAAAGTTTGTTATTTGTCGAACTAGTTTGTACGAACTAATGCCCTTATGCTTTTATGGTGAATATTTTATTGTGAAAGATAAGTAATCGAAACCTAATGTCGGGATCACGACCTTAATTGCTCTATATAAAACCAGTAGAAAAGATAACTTAGCGTGCACTATTTTTATATACCCACTAATCATTTAACAAGACAACCAACATAGTTGTCATTCTGAAATTATCTCTGAATATAACAAAGTCCTAAACCACATTACCGACTTGCCAAATCACTGTGCGCCTGTTAATGGTGGTAGAGCTACGCTGAAGCTATTACTGGTTTCAGCATGAATGGGTCGGCTCGTCTGGGGTAGTACCACCCTCTCATAGAAAACCGACATGAAGTAACAGTTCCTGCATTGTTGCGTTTCGTTCGGTCAGTGAGAGCGCCCGAGGCCCACCTCCCCTCCGCTAATCCCTTCCCCCAATGAGTGGCAACGCATTTGCGACTCCTCTGGTGTTGTTAGTATCCATTGACGGTGGTGATCACTTAACAGCAGGTGACCTGTTCGTTTGCCACTTAAGACATAAAAAAAAACTTTCAAAAAAGAATACAACTGTATGTATGTCTATATATATATCTATATCTATGGATGTTCCTAAAAATATGTTATGTTAGGTATATTGAAAAGATAAACCAGATCTAGTTTCTTGCCGGTTTCAACGTCAATAAGTATCTTTTATTATAGTTTAATATTATATTTATTATTACAGTATTATTAGTTTTATACCTATGAGGTCCAGTTTATTTTCTATCACAACAAACTGACGGGGAAACAGACGCAAACGATTTTTCAATATTTCTAACAAATATGACATTCGAGCATAAAGTCCATACATAGATATATTTATATACAGTCTATCTTATATACCACAACAAATGTCATGGTGGTATGAAATAGCATATTCGAACCTAAAGGTATAATCTAAATTAAATCATTTAATTTAGATTCTAACCGTTTATAATCAATGATATTATCAATATACATACGCCATAAGCGCTTCGACAGCGTCTTGTTAATACTCAAAATCAAAATAGCCTTTATTCAGTTTAGGCCTTGCGAAGACGCTTATGAACGTCAAAGCTACCACCGGTTCGGAAAACAACCCAGTCATCGAGAAGAACCAGCAAGAAACTCGATCTGGTTTATCTTTTCATGTTATATATTTTTACAAAACATAAATAGTTACATTTGTTATTTGTTAGGATTCACAGAGAGGGGCGTCATTTCCAGACGTAACAATCGTTCACATATTTTTCCACCCTTTAGATATTAAAACCCGTTTGACATGATTCTTGAACTCACTATCCGGCAAATCCGTAATGTGTTTTGGGACTTGGCTACTACTTGGCCAGCTAGCTTCTTTTTAACGGCTACCCAATTATATTATAAGTAACAAGACGTCGTTTTGTTTCCCTCAATCCATTTATCTAAGTAACATATAACTATTTCTTTTCCACCACCGCTATTGACAATATACTATCTTACTTCCACATTTTATCTAAGACAGTTTACGAGTGTGTGCGTTTTCGTGCCATTAGTTTTGTCAAAATATCATATAAGTAAAATATTTACACCTTTTTAGCTATAATATCATTGTTTATAATTGAAAAACATAGCAAACACATGCGACAAGTAAGCCAAAGACAACTCGCGCGTTGAACCCTCTTACACACCAAGACGGTAGGGAATGTCGTTGAATTTCTAATTTTAGAATATCCCAGCCGTCTACACGACAGGGTTGTCAAACTAATATTATAAATGCGACTTTGAGTCCCCTTTCCAGATACTCCTTCATCCCAATACAATAAACGGAAAAGCTTGTTTGTTATGATTTCACGCCTTAACTACAGAAGTGATCATAATGAAATTTTACATACACTTTGTCTGGAGTACAGAGAAGGTATTCTATATTTCATGTAGAAATATAGTACTGTTCCCAAGGGACAGTTTAATCTACATTAGCGTGAAATTACAACAGCTAGTTTTTTATAAATGTATAATTCTTCTGCCCGTGTGTATATAACTGAATTCCTCCTAAACGGTTAGGCTGATGTTGATGATTTTTTTTATGAGTGTTCAGGTAGATTCGAGAATGGTTTATTGGTACTGGGTAATTCAACCTAGTAGGTGGCGGCTGGATTTTAGGATATTAGTTCTATTACCACGGCAGTACAACGTCTGCCGGCCCCGCTATTTATCCTATAAACTCATGTTATTAATAAGAGTAATCCCTAAAAGCCTTTTCGTGTTGCCATGAATATCAGATAAAGCCATGAGTATCAGATAAAATAATCAATACATATAAACAAAATTAAAGTGACTTCTGTATGTCAAAGCTAATCTCTGAAACAGCTGAACCGATCTTAACGAGACCTTTACAGTGAATAAAGAAGTTTCCAGAGTATAAACTAAGTTAAATTCATTACGATTTTTTACGGGTAAAGCAGTAAGTTAACATTTAAGAGACGTACT
The DNA here is from genome assembly GCA_015888305.1 of Antheraea pernyi. NCBI lineage: Eukaryota > Metazoa > Arthropoda > Insecta > Lepidoptera > Saturniidae > Antheraea > Antheraea pernyi. The sequence goes on from MU158922.1 coordinate 518,801, forward strand.
TTAAAATTGGTAAAAGGGTCAAGGGTGTTACATATTAAAACCAAATTAACAATTTAAAAATAAAATCCCAACTACATTATAAATATAGATCGTTATAAATGTACAGATCATTAAAAAAACATAAGTATTTAGTACATTAAATTAAAACTATTTAAATATTGAAAATAAATTATTCAAACTACATTAAAATTTTAAATGAGTTTGGTTTGTACTTTGAAGTTAATCGATATCTCATATTAATCTAAATAGCATAAGAATATTGATTTATGTTTTCTGGTAGGAGTTACGTTATAATAAACATTATTTGAACGGTAAACAAAAAAACATTTTATCAAATATTTTTATGTATTCGGGTCACAATAGTACTTACTGATTGTTCGCTCGATAGGTGTGTACAAAAAAAAAACAACATTTATACCGTGTCAAATATTTTTCAACGCATTAGCTTATTAGCATGGCATATAGGCCACGTGTATCTCGATACCTGTCGTAAAATTTTCAATAAACGTAATTGCGACATACTAATCAATAGCAATGAATAAAATATTTAATTCTAATATTTCGGGACAACTTACATGTTACAAGTGTAATAAAAGGTATTTTATGTGAAAGAAAATAAAACTCAATAGCGATGAAAAATAATTTATGACATTTTCTTTAATAAATTTTTAGTCTCCGCACACTCTTGTATGGAACAAATGAATATACAATTCGCTAACCAGTTTATATATAGTTTTTTTTATATAAGCAAGTTTTGTAGACTCTTTGTCTGCATTTTTTTATGTGTAAGTGTGTTCATTTCATATAAAATACAGAGACTATATTACAATAATTAAGACGAGGATTATGTGACAGTTACAAAGATACAAATTTAAATTTAAAAAAAATCGTATAAATCAGTGAGACGGAAAACAATATGGAGATCTTTAAAAATATTGACAGAATTGACAGATCGACGTTTAGGAGCCACTATCTTTAATTACATGGTCGTATTTTAAAAGGAAGATTTAGTGCCATTTCCCTCCTCAGTACAAAGCCAGGCCAATAGCAAGTGAGAGATATTTTGCATCCCTGAACTGTATACATATATGTAAATCTATAGCCGAAATAAACTGCGTAGTTCACCGTGTTTAACGGCTTGGGAGGAACTGAGTCATAATTCAATGCACATCCTGAGCTAAAACCCGACTGTCTGTTTTAACATTCGCCATCTTAGCGTGCGTTTGCATTCACTTTCATTTGCAAATGTTTCTGAATTCTTCGAATGAATGCAGTCTTAGAATATTCTTGATGATTTATTCAGCACGAAAGCACAGTTATAAAATGGTGCTGGGATCGATAAGGGTTTGTATAGTGTAAGTATTTTCTTACACCGAGATAGCTACCATGTTTAAAATTTAAAATCTATCGATGTGTCCAGGTAGTTTACATTAACAATCCCAACTTAAAGATTAACACAAGAAACTTAGAATACGCAATCTTAGTATCTTAATCTCTGTCTCATAAAAAATAATTATCAACAATTTTTTTTTTTTTCGGAGAGTTTAAATCGTCATAAACTCGTACGGAGTTATTACAAAAATGTTAAATACGTATTGAAGACTCGCTTTAAAAAGGATTCGAATTAAATGCACCGCGGTCGCTTAATGTTCGCCATCTTGCTCTTTTCTCTCGCTTTAGTTACGTTAGGTTAGACTTGCGACAAAGGATAACGCGGACTTGCTTCGGGCGAGCGCGGTGTATTCAATTCGAAACCTTTTTAAAGCAAGTATTCAATAAGTTTTTATCTTTTTTGAATTAACACCGGTAGTGGACAAACAATGAAGTCGAAGCAATTAAATTGAATATACGTTACAAACGATTTCTCTGCGTCGTTTATAATTATTTTAATATATAATTATTTTATGCGCAGTGGAAAAAATATAACCAACACACCGCTCGCCCCACTTCGTTACGGCAAGTAAACACACATTGCTAACGAGCGTATTGTATCAAAAAATCTTAGTTTCTTAAAACTTTTATAACTTGATAATAAATGCTATCGTGATTTTTTTATATACAATGAAAATTGTATAAAAAGTAATACGGAAAGAATTCGATCGAAATCTATCTCGATATCGATCTATACATTTTTTTAATGAAATTAATACAAGGAACTTCATAACGCGGCATTTACCAACATAAATACGCGGTTCAAATACGAATAATGTCCAAAACAATACTTGTAAAGTGATTCTACATACATGTGAGTAAAAATAGGCCGACAACTAAAGACACAGATATTCGTGACTCATACAAGTACAAGTATTAAAAAAAAAGCAAATTGAATAAAAAATAAACGATGTCAACTGTATAAAGCGTAGGAATTTATGTTTGTGAGTGCATCCAAATGGTTTGTATGATGACTAATGAAGATTATAGCGATACTGGGTCAAGAGACCGCAGTGTCTGTGCTGCTAACCACATGTGTCTAGTAAGTCAATGGACGTTACATTATTTTAATTCATCCGATATAGGAACATAGTAAGAAAAGCATTGCAACATTTCACTTTAGTATGACCATCCGTGACGTGTTACGTGTGTCTGTGTTATTTGTTTGTTCGTCTCAAATTTTGTACTAACATTAACGTCCGTTTATCATCATATATAGGCTCCCATCGAAAATCAGGGCTGCAGTACTACTTACAGTATTGCAGATTTTTGCTGAGTTCGCCAATTGTTGGACTTCTATTTTTTAATTTTTAAAATGTATTTTTTTTCTGTCTAGTTAGTTTGTGTAATTTAATTTAATTGTATGGTTGTTACAAGAATAAAGTATTTCTTTCTTTCTTTATATTATAGGGAATTTTATAATATATGGTCGACTAGGTGTTTGGTGATTTTTTAAATACTAGATACAAATAATTACTTATTTTATCAAGATATTAATAATATATGATAGTAGAAACTAAAAAAAAAGGTAGATAGTTTTTGCTCGCGACTTCGTTTGAGTTTACGTTATTTTGACGGATCCTACGAAACACTATTTTCTTCTAAATTAAAAGTATCCTGTGTTCTTTTTTCCTGACAACGTGTTTACGAAATTTCACGATAATTGGTCGAGTAGTTAGTTACGGCATAAAAGCGTAACAAACGAACTGACATTCTATTTAATATTACTCAGGACTAATGAACACTATAATCAAATACAGATTAATTAAATAAAAAACACATAATTATTAAATGAATTAATTAAGATATCTAGTCATTATAGAAAATAATTAAGAATCGAAAGGATAATACTATGCGTAATTGATTGAGGTTACACAAAATCGAAACAATACTATATCAATCATAACACAAAGAAAAATACTAAGTGTTAGATATGAGAATGCTTATAAATAAGATATATGAATTTAGGTTACATTAACTAGTTACCTCGTTCGGTTTGTTAGTTTAGTATACCTAATATCCGTGAACGGAATCGTGACAAACAATTGTACAAGTTAATGCATTATTCGCGGATATGCTCCGTGGTCACCTTGAAGCTTCATTTCCCGTCGAAAAAACATAATATTGTAAACAACATAGCTACGCATGTTCTGTATAAAGTATAAATCAATACGGTAATGTATCCAAACTTTGAAATTTCTTACCATAATGCCGCTATTTATGGTTTAATGTAATCAATCAAATTGGTCATAATTTAAGTGAAAAGGTACGGTAGGGAAAAATTTCCGTTACGCGTTAAACATAAGGTAGTTATGTATTTGTGTATGTGTGTAAGTGTGCAGTGTCTGTCTGGATTTAATAGTATACCATATATATATACAATATATACTTAAGTATTTATTTTACGGGACTTTGTATAGCATATAGTTTATGGGCATTCTCATATGCATGTAATTTAGACATATAAGCCAAAAAAGTTTCACTTCCTTTTATGCAACGATACACGCACTGGTTTTTTATATAAGTCTTATAAACAATTCGAGTTCATCTTTATTTTTTTTCAAATCATACAATTAATAATAGTGTTGCTAAGAATTACTAATCAATTAAAGACTTCGTACGGGCGTACTAACAAATAAAAACTAGACCATATCTTTACTTTACCGTACAACCATTTAATAAAATAGAATTACAACTGAACGTCAACCTGTCTATTCTGGCAATAATTTTTAAGATCTCCCTACTGTCTTTGATGTCACTCAGTCACCTTTTATATATATAGAGATATTTTTTACTCCAATTTTTTTACTTTTCCGTACACATTTTCAAACATTGTTTTTTATAAAAACATTGTCGTGACAGTTTCCAGTAGAAAAAAAAATAGCCAAATATGTGCAGCCGTTCTATCCTTTTTTACCAGTGGTGGCTAATTAACATGCCGATCATCTTATGGTAAGTGATCACCTCCGCCCATGGACACCTGCGACACGAGAGGAATCACAGATGCGTTGCCGGCCCTTGAGATAGGAATAGCCTCGTTTCTTGAAAGACGGTAAATTGTAATGATCCGGAAATATTGCCACTGGGAGTTCATTCCAGAGAACTGACAGACGCGGAAAAACGAACGTGAGAATCACACAGCGGATGACTTCCAGCCATCGAGATAGTACTGATCGAATTTCAGTCCGTGACGAGTCATTCATGATATAGATATACAGCGCGACTGGTTAGTCGCCAGCAATATTTTTGCTGGATATAATAGAGATGATTCTTGTTCCAAATCAATAAAAAATAGGTGCTTAATATTTGACCTAATTATCTAGAGAACGGGAAAACTGATATATACTCAACATCAGCTGATTTACGCAAAAACGAACTGGTGAAATTCCGATATGGTGAATCACACCGTGCCGCGCATTCTGGCCCGCGCTCCACACCTCGACCCGCGTCCTGTTTCTCTTTGTTCGACCGTGCGACGTTCCGACGATAACCAGTTACGTAATGATTAACCTTGAAAGGCTCGCCCATTTAATGTTGTTCGTTGAACCTAAGACAAACTTTAACTGCGGTTATTTATGTTGTTTATTAGTATATATTTTAATATTATTATTTTATATATTAAATGTGACCATGAACCACCACAGGATTGAAGGATGTGACCCTTTAAATATTCACCTGGTAGATATTAGATATCATATTCATGTAGATATCAAATCCTCAGTATGACATTGTTTAATATTTTTACAACATAGTTATAGTCTATTAATAGCAACCTTAAGAAATAGTCTGAATGCATTCGTTAAGGCTAGCTTGTTATGTAGAACGTGAGGGTCAGGGAACCATTGTCACTGTGTGAACACACACAATCAATGACTACGTCTTATTCTTAGAATTGTATTTTTTGTTTGTAGTCTGAACTTTTAAATTAGATAATACACGCTGTATAATAAGAATATGCGTAATTAAATTCAAAGCAATATTGATAATAAAAAGCATAACTAATCGTTACTTCGCTGAGTAACACGTATTCGGAAAACAACCAAGTCATCGAGAAGAACCGGCAAGAAACTCGATCTATTTTAATTTTTTAACGTGCATATTTTTATAATGCATCATAGTTGCAATGGTTTTTAACGGATGCACAAAGAGAGGTGTTAATTCCAGATATCACAATCGTTCACATATTGATCTACCATTGATGATTGATTGACATGGTGCCTGAAGTTACAGTTCGGCAGATCAGTAATATGCCGTGAGACTAACCTGACCTAAAATACTTTTACCCGTCTTACTAAATTGAAAACATGACAATTTGTCACAACTTCTAGTATCATGCTTTTGGTTTTGTGTTTATTACAACTTTTAATTAATAATTACCCTGTAAAGTGCCTACTGAGATTACTTTAAAGACGTATCTAGCATGTTATGGTGATAGAGAAAGACATAAAGTATGTGGAACAAAATTTCATACATCAATGTCAAATTCACGTACATTAGAACAAATATCGCATGGCTGATATATGACCAAAAACCTGTTATTAAACCTGTTAACATTTAAAAATATATTTATAAAACTTAATTAATAGTTTTAATGAATAAATGTCCCGCTACATACGTGTCACAAATTTTATTCAACGAAAGCGAACATTAACTCTTCAACTATCTATTGTAGTTATTTTCACAATTACAAATTAATTGCTTAAACATTTCTACATGTTCATAAAAATAAAAAGATGTGTGGTTTTAAATTCAATTATTTTCACTTCCATGTGTTTACGTAACCTTCCCTTAATTTTGTATATTTCTACTGCAAAACAAAAACTTTATGTCCGTTGTAAGAAAATTTTTAAACGTAGTTTCTTTTTTTTGGCGAAATTAAACATAAAACTTACACTATACTATAAAAATAAATAATACTGTAATATAAAAAAAAAATCGACCATAATAGTATATATATTATTGAAAACGGTAGTCGGGATCACACTATTTTCACTTCTCAGTATCGGGTTTATATGGAAAAGTCTCGTCTATTTTTGGTTATCAATCCACTCTCTAGATGGCACTGTTATATAATTTTTTTGGAGAGTTTGATAACAAAAGATGGTGGATGACAATTAATTTTAACATTTCAAACTGACAACTTTCAACTATTTGTTTTCAATCTCTTTGTTTACGTATTTGTTACGAGAGTGTGCTCCCTTAAATTTTCTTGTCTCCCACAAACAATTTTATCTATGTCCGGATCTACTTATAAACATTGACTCCTGCATATACATACTTGGATTTAGATATGCCTTACGATGAATATATTCATTACAAATAAAAATGCTCAAAAACTTGTATACGATTTACGCAGTACCGCTGTATGCATACATACATACTACATACATACATACTATGACTGTACATTTATAACCAACAATGTTAGTTCGAAACTCATATTATAGAGGCGCTGATTAGAAAGAACGAGTGCGACCTCTATTTATATAACGTACTCTGTGGTCGAGATTATGGAAATTTTTATATTAAATCAAATATTGTTGTTTTGTATATGATACATATCACGATTACATTGAAACGAAGACCAAGAATTTGTCTCGCTCGCATAATTTACTTATTGTATTTAAGGTCACAGTGTAATCTGCATATTAAATTTTAACTCACCGAGATATTCCACACAAATGGTTATTTCATAACAATTCATTGTTTATTTTGATAACGTAATTACATAATAACCATGAAATTACGCATTTATCTCACCATCAAGGTCTTTGGTATCATAGTTGTTTAACTTTGATTCAAGTATACACTTTTAGTACAGCATTAATCGTTTTGGTAATTAACAATTATAATTATTAAATACTGGCTTTTGTTCGCATTTCGTTTATGTTAATATAGATTTTACCTATCAGGAATAATACTTTTTTCTGGGTTTAAGGTACCCGGTGTCGTTTCTGTACGCCTGATAATCTATACAAAATATCATAACGATTTATTGAGTAGTTAACAAATGAATAAACAAATATTATTATTGTTATATCGGGACGGTAGCCAAACTTGGAAATATACACAAAAAGCACAACAAAAAATAAAGACTTGTCAAAGAGCAATAGAACGAAACATATTAAAAATAAAACCAAAAGACAAGATACTGCATAGCAGCATAAGATCCAAAACAAAAATAATCGATGCTCTACAGTATAGCTTGAGATCAAAATGGAAATGGGCAGGCCATGTTGCAAGGATGCAATCGGAAAGGTGGACTAAAGCTGCTACGATGTGGATGGGTCCAATTGGAAAACGAAGATTAGGTAGACCTAACACGAGATGGTCAGATGACCTCCGTAAAATAGAAACAGATTGGCCTAACGCAGCAATAAACAAAAAAACATGGCAGGAGCTGGAGGAGGCCTTTACCCAAGAGGGGTCCAAATAATTTAAAATCACGTACAATATTTATTAACTTAATAATATTACTTTATTTTTATAACATTTTTATTGATTTAACGAGTGTTTGGTTTTGGAATAAATGGGCTTTTTTTTTATTTTTATATCGGGATGTTGTAGTAGTAGTTTCGACTTCTGCTATTTATTTATCGTCATATTTGGAATGTTAGGTTTGTTCTAGTTCGTGAGTATTTATAAAATGTTGCGTTAGATTATTAATTAAGCATTTTAAATTATACAATCTACAATTGAAAGGCTAATTGACTAACTTTGTATGTATGTATGTTTGTATGTTTTTTTTTTTATGTCATAGGTGGCAAACGAACAGGTGGGTCACCTGCTGTTAAGTGATCACCACCATCCATGCACACTAACAACCCCAGAGGAGTCGTAAGTGCGTTGCCATCTTTCGGAGGGAAGGGTTAGGGGAGGGAAAAGGAGAGGAGAGGGGAGGGGAGATGGGTCTCCGGCGCTCTCACTGACCGAACGAAACGCAACAATGCAAGCACTGTTACTTCACGTCGGTTTTCTATGAGAGGGTGGTACTACCCCGGGCGAGCCGACCCATTCATGCTGAAACCAGTAATAGTTTCAGCGTGGCTCTACCACCATTTAAAATGTATGTATGTTAGTTTTAGTTTATCAATCCCGCCATCTACATTGTTTATGGATATAATATAATTAATGACAGACGCTATTCTTTAAATTAATTAAAAAGTAAAGCTTTTTGCTTCTTTTTATTCGTGTCTTTACTTATCTACTTGAAAATATTATTATTTATATTTTTTATATACGTCGAGGTGATTGATGGTTTTCCCAGTTAATAGTGCTAGATTTTTTTTAGTTTTTATAAGTTTGTGCACTAATCTCAAAGTGGATTGAGGAATCGCACTATTCCCAGTATTATTAATTAACAACTGAAGGACCTAATACAGTATAAATCAGTGGTTACTATAAATCAAAGCTATGAGATTGGCGACTGTTACGAAACTGTTAATATTGCGTGTTGGCCCACTTTTTTCGAGACCATTATTTCTAATGATCATTATTTATAACTTTGCAGTGTATTTGGTAAAAAACTTTGTACAATTTGAGGTCGGCTTTAAAAAGTACGTGAAGGTTAAATTATGATAATAATTTTACTTTGTATAAAGTTGCATTATAGTAATTTTATAGTTAATATAATGCAATAAACTTATATATTTTTGAAGTTATACTTCTTTTGGCGCGTTAGGGAAAAATGGTAAGAGTAAATTTTTACGATGCGCGCGAACACCGTCACGATAAACCGACACCCTGAAGTTATTACGATGCACGCGCACACCGTCACGAGAAACCGACACCCTTAAGTTAGTTATAGTCGACTTTTTCTATTGTTAGTGTCGTTTTTTCTACAAACGTAGAATAAGGCGAAAAATCAAAATTTTGAATAGATTTTTATCTTGTTATGTCAAAGAAGTATAACTTCTAACGCGTGTTCTTCTAACACACACACTTTTTTTTAATAACTCATTAGCGTTTGGCCACAATCTAACTGGTATTAGTTAAATGACGACGTGGTCTTAACCCCAGGACTGTCTAAAACCATAAGCTAGGGTTTAAGCTCCTTACAAACGAATATAGACCTAATCATGCACTAGTATGACGAGCGTAGACTGTTGGCAGCATAACTTAAAAAAAAATACCATATCTATTACAACAATCGAAAAGCTTAAACAATAACTAATTATAATAATAATATTTATTAAAAACAAAGCAAATGACAAAGATAGTTACTTAATCTATGACACAGAATTTAATTGAATAGATAATACATCATCGTACCAATAGTAATTATCGTTGACATCTGTACTAGTTTTCAACTGTATCACAGATAATTATGTAATGTAAAATAATAATTTTAAACATTGCCTGGATATTGAAAAACATGATCTGGGGTTTTGAGGTCTGAGTCTTAGAAAATCAGCCGAGGGGTTAAGATCATACTATACCTAGTGGAGTGTTGGCTCCCTACCTCGCTGCCGGAACTTACTTATAGTGCTTGGTGACAGATTTTCAATGGAGGTTGGTTTAGAAAAAGCTCTACCACTGTTATGGTTTTATTACGTTGTGTTCCTTCACAGAAAACTCGAGTTTAATTAGGAAATATCCATCCATCCGTCCGTCCACCGACGGTGGCGTCCGACCACGCTAACCAATGATTCATCATCCCTTCAACACTATATGTATATATATTATACTACTGGGCACGGCAGACGTTGTCCCGCCCTGATTATAAAATAAAACCTAGACAAATTATATACCAAAACGTTCCTCGTGCATCACTTTATCCACTGGTGAAAACCGCATAAAGATCCGTTCAGTAGTTTTTGAGATTATTGCGAACAGACAGACAGACAGACGCGGTAGGGGACTTTGTTTTATACTATGTAATGATATATGGTTATATTACTTGTAGGTAGGTAGAGCCACGCTGAAGCTATTATTGGTTTCAGCACGAATGGGTCGGTCGGCTCGCCAGGGGTAGTACCACCCTCTCACAGAAAACCGACGTGAAGTAACAGTACTTGCATTGTTGCGTTTCGTTAGGTCAGGGAGAGCGCCGGAGGCTCACCTTTCCTCTTCCCCCTCCTTCCTTTTCTCCCAAACACAGGCTGGCAACTCACTTTCGACTCCCCTGATGTTGTTAGTGTCTATGGACGGTGGTCATCACTTAACATCAGGTGACCCACCTGTTCGTTTGCCTGCTATGACATAAAAAAAAACTTAGATATTTAATTTAGAATCGACTTTCTAAATACCAAATATTTTGATCTAAAGTTTAATAGCCTATTCTAAATTCCTGTTCCCTATTTAGTATTTATATGACGTTACAATTAATTAATATGTCTATTAATTTCTTTTTAAGTTTTCGTTCTTGTGAATCATTGCATTTGAACGAAATTTTTAGTTACAAGTATTGTAGAAAATGATACTAGTTCTTGTTGTAACATCTTAATAATTGTAATTTTTTCATGTTTCAGGGTCAACGGATGTGGACATACCCTCATCGTTGCTTCACTCTATGCAGAACCAGATGCAGAGTAAAGGTGGCTACGAGATGGCTTATGGTGTCAAGGTAGGGATGATCTTGTTTTATATTTACCTGATCGGTTTACAAGCTAGTTAAAAACTAAAAGTAGTGTTTTTAACTTTATTTTTCTTAATTTTAAACGAATTTTAAGGTAAATAATGTTTAAGGTTGATTTAGTCTGTTAAAAGTTGGTAAGCCTAAATCGGTTCCTTAATTACGTAGAGCAAAGCGAAGACAGAAATACCAAATTCAGGTTATGTAGCAAACATAACCAAGCTGTAATAAAGCAATGGCAATGTTGCCTCTATAATCTATATAAGAGTATGTCTATTGACAAGGATGTAGTTTCGTTTCCATTGTGATTGTTATATCTGACATTACCATTCTGTATCCAATATTTCATTTTTACTATAACAACTGTTCTTGCGAAATATGTTACTGTAAGAAACTCACCAACTCGTGCATTTATTCACATTTACACAGTTATTTATTAAAACTCCAAGTACACTGGTCGGAACTCTTCGTTAATTCATTCATGATTTCAGTTCATTATCCATTAATGAAGTTTTTTGCCAAAGATGTACATATATTTTAAACTAGTTGCCCCCGCCCCCCGAACTTCATTTCGCGTTAATATGTTTTTGAAGCGAAACTTCTTTAGGCGCATGAGGGTAAAATTTTTACAGATGTAACGTCACGCAGGTATGCAACGGAAGTGACGTCATTTGCAGTAAACGTAGATTAAATAATAAATAAACTTTTTATTCTTTTTTCTTGTTTGTATAAATATAAACAAGACTTATAAATTTGTTCGCCAAAGAAGTTTCACTTCTGACATGTGCACTTTGTACGCACGCACTTTTTTTTTCTCAGCCTACCTTTTTAGTAGATATATACCAACATATGGAATATTTGCTATGCTACCTCATAGAGACTGTTCGCTTTTCCGGAATACAAACTGAGAAAGCAAAATATTTAAAGCATACTCTGCAGTAAAATGGGAAAATTACATGCGTAGAAGCAAAAATAAAAAAGGTATCGTAATTACGTATGCGTTCAAGTTGCTGATAGCAATTTGAAGTTGCATTCATGATTACAGAAAAAGAAAACTGATTTCTCGGATTTTCCGTGTAATTTTTCCAATTTTTCTTTCCATAAAAATCTTTCTCAGTGTTCAAGCAATAAATCAAAGCAAAAATTACTCGAATTGGATCAGCCGTCTTCAAGTTTTGCGCTTAGCAACACTTTTTGCGATTCATTTTTATTTATATAGATTAGTAGATGTAAGTCTAATAACAAGTGTTATTAGAGATTTATAAATATAGGCTGCTTGTTGATAATTAAGAAATACTAATAAACAACACAAAGTACTATGCTATTAAACACAAAATGAATAAACATAATTGGTTGACAAACAGAGAAAAAAGAGGTACCGAACTGTTTTATTACTGGTTATTTATGTAAAGAGTGTACTTTTTATAATTACTAGCGGGACAGGCGGACGTTGTCCTGCCTGATAATAACAAAAACCTCGATAATTATATACCTAAACCATCCTCATGAATCACTTTATGTACTGGTGAAAACCACATGAAAATTCGTTCAGTAGTTTTTGAGTTTGTCGCGAACATACAGACAGATGCGTAGGGAACTTTGTATTATGCTATGTAATCTATGTAAGCTAAGCTATGTAAACAAACTTAACAAATTATATTAAACTAAACCTTCCTCGTAAATCAGTTTATCGCGAACAGACACACAGACAGACGTAGCAGAGGGCTGTTTTATAATAATGTAACGATCATTTACAAATAGAGCCTTCATTTTAAATTAATTCTTAATTATTTTTTTCAGGTTTATTGATGCTCTGGAAGCGAGAACGGACTATAGTGACAAAACAGAGTGAATTAAATATTGTGTTAATGATCTAATAATGAACTCTATTTATTATTTAAATGTTACATTTTTAAGTTATTAGTTTTTAATGTGTATTATGTACTGTTTTGTATATAATAATGAAATAGAAAACAAGTTACCTAATCGGATTTCTTAGGAAAATAATTTAAAAATTGCGATCATTTGAATTTTTGTAAAAGTTATGTTTTGCGTTTTACTTTTAGAGTTAACTAGCGGGCCCCGCGGACGTTATTCCGCTCTGATAATAAAAGAACCTTGACAAATTATATACCAAAATCTTCCCCAAGAATCATTTTATCTACTGGTGAAAACGGTATGAAAACCCGTTCAATAGTTCTTGAGTTAATCGCGAACAGACAGACAGACGCGGCAGAGGACTTTGTTTTATACTATGTAACGATATTCTCTTTAAGAACACCCATAGTAGAAAGCATTTTGGTCACTTGTACAAATTAGCATTTTTGTTTAGATATTGAGAAGGCGTATTAAATGTTGAAATATGGTGTGGTGTTTGTTTGTTTTGTCAAATAATAGACACAGTATCAATTGTCAGTAGCATATGATACTTTTATAAACACAAGCACCAACAATGACATATACTATTATTGTAATGGTGAAATATAGTGACTGGAACTATTGCCAAATATGGCTCGAAAGGTATACAGTAGTTGTAGTATAATTTTAACAATAAGCTCATTCCCATCCTCTAAAGTAACTGTTCCTACAGGGTATAATTTCCTCATATAATATACCCGAATTATATGATCCGTCAACGACGCCTTCATTGTAAAAATATTTTTATAAATATAACTATGTCGAATTATTGAATAAAAATGTAGACATTGTAAAAGACAATGTATATTATTGTCAGAACAGAGTTATAAAAAAAATGTGCTTAATCAAAGATAAAAGTGAAAACCTCATTATTAATTCAATCAATTAATTCACATCTTATATTGAAACATAGTATATAGTAGTAAAATAATACATAATTGTCTTTCTTGCCCGGTTTCCGAGGTACTTTAACTGTAGCTTATCTTTTCAATAGAGTTATCGGTTCGATAACTTGTCAAATTGAGTTGCTGAACACACAATCATACGATAAACGTCAGTAAAACTCAACCGGTGTTGAGTTAAATACTTGCTTTAAAAAGGTTTCGAATGAAATGCACCGCGGTCGCTGAATGTTCGCCATCTTGCTCTTATGTCACGCTTTGGTTACGTTAAGTTAGACTTGCGAAAAAGGATAACGCGAACTTGCCTCGGGCGAGCGCGGTGCATTTAATTCGAAGCCTTTTTAAAGCAAGTATTTAACTTTTTTGTAAAAACACCGAAACCGAAGGGCCATTTGGCAGTTTATGTTATGGATAACTTTGCTGAGTCAATAACTATTGGTAGTTTACCCGAGTATCTCAGAAACCGGGCGTTAATTAAAGTTTTACCAATTATTATATATTATAATCATACTTTATATAATCAAAATTATATTCCTTGGTGTTGCATGTGCAATAATCGTTTGATGTGTTATTAAAATTAATTAATTAGATCATAGTAAAACTTAAATGCACTAGATATGGTCAATGAAATATGAAATTCTTTGTTGTTCAGCAATACCTTTTCCTAGTCATAGATAATCAAAATTATACGTTTTCATCGCAAGGATTGGTTTTTACAATTCAGTCTATATTTATAACAATTGCAAAGTAAACATTTCGTATAAAGTGAACCTTAAAATCAGTTATTTATTAGAGTATACATAACATTGGTAAGATTTTATATTAGTATAATTTATCTTATATAAAAAAGCGTTTGGTTGTTTACCTATAAATCGTAAAAATATTCTCTTTAATATTAAGGTATATGTTATTTATAGATAACTAGATATACATTTGATATACGTATATAGTTTTGACGTTTCTATATTATAGAGTTTGTTCGTATTTTGAATGTGTTTAGTCCAGGTATGGATCTACGATTTTTACGAAGGGACAAATACATCGACGGTCTTTGAGCCCGAGTGACTCTCGGTGCAGGTACCCCGGTTTGTCCCCCCCAAGATCCGGCACTGGTTTAGTCTTCGTGCCCGAACGTTTTTGGGCAATCGAATGACTGAGTTTTATATTTAAACGAGACTGATACTGGTTTTCGTATAATACTACGTTACTACTAAAGTAGTTTTAGCACATATTAATGAATAATACATAAAACATGATCCCGTCACTAATTAATTAAGGCTATGTAATATGTACGGTTATTAACACGATAATGATTCGTTGAAAATTATGTTAATAATATATAGATATTATTGGTAATATAGTCTATGTAAAACTTATTTTAATTGTCCGTGTAATGTTGTTGTTATAATTTTACTATTAAATTGCTGTTCAACTCGGTTCCAAGCGAATGTACTAAGAACAAAATAAGATCAAATTCTTCACTTTAAACTACTAGGATGTAATTAAATAAAATGGCAAGTTAACGTCAATCTGTTAATATGTTTGTATGGAGTTTTAGCTCAATTATTTAATTTTTCCCGCACTATTTTTTAGACATATTCTTTAATACATACCTTATCCTGACAATTACTCATAACAAAAAAAGAATTAGGCTAAATTGATGCATCGGTTCTGAAGTAATTCGCTTACATATCGGCAATTGATCCGATACAAAATACACATAAGAGTTTTTGAGATATGTATGCTTGGTACAGATATATGTTTCAATAACTCATGTATGTATGAATATGTAGCTGAACTTAGGTTAGCTCAGATAGGTCGCGAATTGCGTGAATCTGGCAATAGCCAGGCCGAAGTGTGCCGTGCACCCTTGAGCTAGTTGCCTAAATAAAAATCGCCTGAGTGCCTTAAGCGATAAGTAGTCCGATGAAGCTGTTAAGACCTTGCTTGGTCAATAGCGTAGTCAGTTCGAGAAAAGAAATCGGCAATTGATTTATATTTATACATATTTAATATACAATTGATGTAACGAACACGACAGTGAAAAAAATCTAGTTTTCCTTTAATGATTTATATTGGTAAAAAAAGTTCATTAACTTCAAGTGCCTTACTAATTGTACAACTAAAGTTCATATATTCCCCATAAATATGCTACACACTGTGAAAACTCCACAATAATCTGTCGAGGAGTTTTGGCGATTACCGTGATCAGAGAGACAATATAGACTTATTTTGTTTTTATTTCAATCCTTAGCAAATGGTTTCAATGTACAGAAACGACACTTTTACACTCTTACAGTACAAATGGAAGAAGATATTATTGACGGGATCATGTTTTTATGAATAAAGTTTATGATGAAATACAAATTTCTTGAAACAAAATAAGCACAATAGACTATTCTTTGAAGGACATGTTAACCATATAATGCCCAATACCTGTAAACATATATTTATTTTTCCAATGTATTTTAAGGTTAGGTAACCTTAAAACTTATCATAGCAATGTTATCAAATATGGAAATGCTAAGTACTAACGAGAGTTTGACAAATATTTCACTTCAATCAATTCTAACGATTTTCAAACGCATGTTAATCAATTAGCCTTTCCACAATCGATACACTTTTTTATGTTATAAACAAGTAACAATTTCAGAATAAACATATGCATGAACATAAAATATAATGTAATAAACATAACAGATAATGTAGTGTTCAAAAATTCATAAGTACATTCATAGAATTTAATTCAGACTGGTATTAGCTTAACATGTCCTGCAAATGTTTCCCAAATATTAGATAACAGTACTAGGTAGAAAACTTTATGAAAAAAGAACTTTTCGTCATTTTTTAAATAAAACGACAAAGTTTGATGATGTATTATGTAGTAAGGATCTAAATGCTTGAATATTGTAATAGTCATTGATAATGGATTTGTTCTATATAAAGAAAATGAAAACATATCGTTTGGTATTTTACTTTCATTATCCAGTAAAACAATTACAAAATAACTAGCCTATAACAAAATCCACCTTAAAACAAAAAAACTTGATAATTATTTATATCGATCGATTAAACAGAACAGAAATTGTTGTTTTT
Source organism: Antheraea pernyi (assembly GCA_015888305.1). NCBI lineage: Eukaryota > Metazoa > Arthropoda > Insecta > Lepidoptera > Saturniidae > Antheraea > Antheraea pernyi. The sequence goes on from MU158922.1 coordinate 535,721, forward strand.
CTGTATCACTTATTGCACGACGGACGTTGTGCTGTCCCGATTATAAAAAAAACTTGACAAATCATATACGTAAACCTTCCTCATGAATCACTTTATCTACTTGTGAAAACCGCATGAAAATTCATTCAGTAGTTTTTGAGTTTATCGCGAACAAACAGACAGAAGCGTTAGGCGACTTCTTTTTTATACGATGGAGTAGAGAAATACGGAAGACGATACGGATGGAGTGTTTGAAGAATTATATGTATACTAGCGACCCCGGCGGACGTTGTCCTGCCTTGATAATAAAAAAATGTAAAATTCAACCGCAGCGCCACCTACCGATTCCAATTGTGAATCTAAACCATTCTCGGATCGAATCGAATACGCACACACAATTTCAACAAAATCGGTCGAGCCGTGTAGGACGAGTTCAATGACATACACACGAACAGAAGAAATTTATATATAAAGATAAACAGTGTGAACGTTGAAATGGCTGTTGATATAAGATAGTGAATTGGAAAATATGTTGTGCTTACTTAAGTAGGAGGGAGTATGTAGGAAAGTTAGCAATTGATCACAAATTACAGATGGGGTGTTTCGAATTGAAAAAAAACGATTAACTTGATTTTGAAATCTTTATTGCACTTTGAAAATCACATAAATTTACAAATTTTATTACGAGAAATACAATTTCTAATGAAACAAATAATTTTATCGTACGATGCGTAATTATTGTTAGTATAATGGACTTGTAACTTACAATTTGTAGACAATTCGTTATTTTGCGGAAAATGTATTATTTATCTTTTCTTATGTCGATGTTCGGAACGCGCCGCGCTTGGTTTTGATTTTTCTTTATATCTCGACTCTTCTGTGAATGGATACATAGAGATTATTCTCCTGTATTCTATACATTTTAAAAACCGATAAAGTGTAGAATTATTTAAATTGGTCACTTGATCATTTTTAAAACTTTGCACAATTTGCATAAGCGCAAATTGATTAGCATTTATTTAAATAAAAAGTCTCGGCGTCCTTATGACTGCTGATACAAATGAAAAATCAAAACAATGGAATAACTGTGTACGTTTTTAAATTTTTGAAATAAATTATAGTCTGAATTATATAGCGTTTATCCACAACCTAGTCTGATCTCACGACAATGCGGTCTAAGATAGTAAACACGCCAGCCTAGAGGATCTCGAGTACTGCTGCCAGAATTCACTTGGCAACGGACTGTCCTCTTGAGAGTGGTAACTAACCAGGAAGGCTCAGAAAAAGCCCTACTACCATACTAGGTTTAATCACGAAATTTTTCTTCATCGAAACGCTCGCTCGCATGTTTTCGAAACGATGTCAATCAATGCTGTATTCAAACACGCTAACCATCCATCCATCGTCGCTTCAACGTTCCTATAAGAATATTGCTTTGTAAACTATACCTTATAATTTCTCTAAGATTATATGAGAGTGTACCTCTGTCCTTGTGCCGGTGCCTGCGGTCCCGTTCACGGGAACCCCGCGAGTCTGGCGAAGAGCGACGTCGCGGGGAGTCCCCGCACCACCACCAAGCGGGAGGGGCGGAGGCGCGCGGTCTCAGCGGGGAACCACCGTTAGGATATCCCGCCATTGGTGCCATCTACAAGAATTAAATACTCAAGAAAGATACAGATTTATTGTTTATTCACTAAATCGATACAAGTTTACATTCAACTGGCATATCCGGGATACCGAAAAGAGTGATTTCAAATACAAGTTTAAGCTTATACGGGAAGTATCGTGAGCGCTCGACTTTGCTAGCTATAATATTTACAACCATGAACAAAAACCATCTTCGTCACAGAACAAAATCTAGTTTGATGTCGTAGATTGTAGCATGTCAAGTAGCCATGCTGTAAAACAGTCTGAAAATAAAAAATCGCCTACCAATGTTATTACAGAAGAATAATGCCATACTTAAAGTTTAATTATTTATTTATTGAAATTTAAAAATTGAAACTTTAGGTACGATTAAAGGCAAACTAAATGAATCCGGTGACGCCACAGTTTGCATTTACAATCCTTATCCACATTATCATCCTTATCCACATTATCATCCTGATCCAAAATCAATGAATACAATAAAATTAACGAACTTTTGACTAACTTCGATATTAGAATCGAAGAGAGATTTCGTTTTATAATTAGTTAATAATAAATATTAAAAAACAAATCAACGCTATAAAACGCACTTATTACAAAGTTTATAAATATATAAAGTTCTATAGATCTAAATATATAATACTATTCTAATAAGAATAGTACATTATTTAATATAAATGCACCTAAAATAAAAAAAAGTCGGTCGTATATTTTCTGAGATAATCGTGCACATACGTCATTTAAAGTAGAGGGATATTATTATGGTGACGTCGAAGAAAGAGCATTATGCCGTGCTTACTTTTATTTCGAAGGCTTGAAGTAATGCTTCACTAGGCTAATTTTGGGTAAATTACATTGTACATATATTAAAATCAAAGAGAGATTCACTTGAAGCTTTCTTAGTTGTATCCTACACCAGTCATTTATTCCACATTACACTTATTACAATTTAAAATTATGTTGTGGTCTACCTATAAAATGTTGGGGAGAGTAAAGGGTAATTAATTTTATTCTGTATAGTCAAAAAGGTAAAATAAAAACATAAAAAGTTACTGGTGGGTAATTAGGTGGTAAGCGGTAAGCCGCCGGAGGTACCGAGCCCTCTCCCTCCGCACAGACGAGCGGCGGAGCCGGCAACCGCGTCGGACTCTCTGGCGTCGATAACTGTATCATAAAGTGTACTAAATTATGAAACAAGATTCGATTATTTCCTCAGTTTTTTGTTTTCCGTGCTATGGAATTCTGAGCTGAGGGCGATCTTAACTTATAATAAACTACAAAAACTTTATTGTAATGGAAAATACAATTAAGACATACTTGGTATTCTACTGCATGTACAATTGATAGTATTCAGAGCAGGATTGCACAGACTGTGTGGTATTAGAGGCCACTCTGACAGGCTAAAGACATGTGTTAAACATGGACCGCTATATGTAAAAAGTGTGAAATAAATGTGTAAAAAAGTTTTATAAAGTCATAAATTTAGTTCTATTAGTTCCGAGGGCAAAGTCGCACAGCACAGCGTCGATGCTTTTATTTTTCGTTATTCTGACGGGCCGCACGTACTTTGACCCACGGGCCGCGGTTTACGTACTACAGATTCAGAGGGACTATTTGATATGATGCAATCATCGTTCTAAAATTTGCGTCTTCCTTACACCCTTATATAATTATATAACCTTATATAACAAAGACGCTTAGTTTCTCTAGAACAAGTTTTCTCAAACTTTGGGCTACACGAAGCCCTGTAAAAATTTCCAGATGACAGCCCCTTAACTAATTAAATTTATGCTCTCGTTCATGACCACAAATGGGTTACGAATCCAGCCATCTTTAGCATTACCTATCAATATTATCTGTAATTACGTAATATCTTATGGCGAACCCCCTACCATCGAATGGAGAACCCCTAGGAATTCTTAATAAAACCTGTTCTACAACCTATCCACCATGAACGCTATGACTTTAACATTGTATTATACAGCATGATTCACCTAAAGATCTGTTATGTAAGACTTTTGAAATACTACGTTATTAAAGATCGGCAACTTAACAGTAATGCTCCTGTTATCGTTATTGTCCCTAGGTGTTTGTTTTGCTTTGTCACAAAAATAAATTATTTTTCACACTCAATATGTCTACCTCTATTACAATCACTGGTACAAATAAATACATTGTAATTGCATTATTATAATGGAATTAAATAGCTAAGGAGAATTTTATGATACACGAAATTTTTCATATCGGAAGAATAATCATAGCAAAATAAAGGCGATATTGAATTTAATATTTATAAAAAAAATCAACAGTTTCCCTTCCTCTTTATGGGTATTCAAACTATATTAATCTCAATCTGTCTATACCTGTTGTTTTAAGTTGTTGAAGTCGTTGCTAATGTCCTTGTACCGCTGCAAGCACTCTTGCCACATGTTCGACATTTCCGCCATCTCTGAACGTTGTTTGTTAATCTCTTCCTATTATTTATTAAAACCTTTGTTTAATAAAACTTTATAATGTTATTTTTTAAATTCTTTATAGCATAAGCTTTTAACCGCAATCTTAGCCGATATGAAATAACGCTGTGTATCGACAGAGTATACGTAAATATATTCTAGAATAATATTCGCTTCAAGAGTTAAATTAAATATGATTGAAAATAAAACTTTTGTAATCCAAGTTCGAATTAGCCTTTAAGTATTCATCATAGTAACTAATTTTACTTACATTATCTTTTAATGACATTTATTAGCAATAACAAATTACAGTACATATTTACGTTTCACAATATTTCCAAGGAGAAATAATTAGATATTTTATGTTACTACCTCTCGAGTATAGGAAAATATTACAACTACTATGAAGAGTAAAATACACTTGGTATCGGTTAATTTATTGATTAAATTATATTCGCATTGAAATCTGTGCATTTTTTTTAACGTTTAGTGTAGATCAAAAGCGATAGCAGTATACACACATCTACGTATCACACATGGATCCTGCTTAAATTTAGCGCCACTCACACAAATGTAGGAATATATTTAAGTGTATAGCTTACAATACAATTTTTACGATACTTTATTTGTGTCTAGGGTTGTGTCTGGCTGCTTACAAACATTTTCAAATAATTCCCCGAATATCAGCTTTCAAGTACCAGGTAAAAGTTACTGACGATAGAAAATATCTGACAATATTGATTGTTAATTCTTAACAATATTTTCTAGAATATACGTAAAAATCAGTGTTGAAAATATAAGAACAGTGAGTACTATTTTTACCTACCTGTAAAATCTGATACCTAACAAATAGCTCCCGGACCAAGCTAGCACTTGCTAGTTTATATTAAGAGATGCATACACTCATAGTATATACGAACACTATCCCACACATGTTATTTCTGAGAAAATAAGTAATTTTTGAGGGCCTGGGATCTTATACTAATATTCGAATCCAAGTTATTGCACTACAGCCCTTTTTAAACATACCATTAGTCTCGCGTCGGTGTCGCCAACGTCTCTAGCGACTGTCTCGTATCGGCGCATACACTCGCGCCACAGACGAAGCTGGGCCGCGGCAGAGTCACGTGCATTAGACGCACATTCCTACAGAACGCCCAAAATTACACCTTTTTCATTACCATAAACAAGATTTTAAATGTCAATTTCAGTTTAAAAATAAATTCGTCACCAAACCAATTTATAATTGCATCTAAACATAAAATAGATCCAACTGATTTTTTTAAAGTGTAACATCTTATGGAAAGATTTACTGAAGGAAAGATTACTCTGATCGGTAAACTTTTTGTTTGATGAAAAGTGGCTGTGGTAAGCACTGTGTCGGGTAGAGTGTTGAAAACACCGGTTTTCGTACGACCATCGAAGTTAAGTCGGGTGCGGTTAGTGATTGGATGGGTAACCGCCTGAGAATACCGCGTGACGTCGGCTTTTTGTTCTCTTTCTTTTAATTATAATGTTTCCTTGTAACACAAAAGTTTCACATCTACTCTGTTGTTTTTTTTTAATTCCCAAAAACCATAAGCATTTGGAAAATTGGTACAGAGAATTTTTACAAAAAAAACAATCGCCCAGGTTCAAAAATAATACTGGGTACATTATTCCTACATACATAATACATGGGTAAATATATATACGTAAAATGTTCTGTCCTAGATTACCTTCACGTCTATAATAATAAGTAATTGTTCAAGATAACAAGTCAATATATAAAAAAACTGTGATATTTATCTATACAACATAGATAGCTGTGAATATCTCCAAAATTCGGTACTCAAATGTATATAAAAGGTAACATGTTGCAGGTTTATAATTTAAAACACTTGCGTGTCCTCACATTCATAGTTTGATTCGGTCCCTGACCCTGCGAGAATCCTTTAAAACATCGCATCAGTTCCTTCCATAATTTCATCATTTTGTCCATTGCCTCCCGTTGCTCAGAGATCTCTTGCTGAAACATTACATTAAAGAATTGTAACAATAGTATATAATTACATCAAATGCAGCTTCTTATTTGCTGTTGAATTATATTACCATTAAAATAAAGAATAAACCCAGTATTGTATTTTAAAAAAAATCGGCTGAGTGCCTTAATCGCTCGCCTTAGTAGACCGGTGCAGCTGTTAAGGCCTTGCTAGGCCAATAGCGTTGTCGAAAAAAAAAGTATTTACAAGATAAAATTTGAAGATGCTACACTAACTAATAAATCACCATAAGACCTTGGACAAGCTGAATAAAATAAGGAATCCTTGAATACATTTACAATTGTATTTTATAGATAGATAACTTTAGACATTACTAGCGGGTTCCGGGTAAATTTATCTAATGGTCGTAACTAGGGCTGTTGATATTTTTAAAAATATCGGATTTTCGATATATCGATATTTATAAAAATATCAATATCGGGCTTCGATATATCAAATAAAAATATCGATATTTCGATATATCGATATATATCGGCTTCATAAAAAAACTATTGTAAACCTACTTAAAATTAATTTACAGTTTTTTTAATCCAGTATATTTGTACAATTTATAATTATAAATGTTTTAAAATGTTACATTACAGTTCTAAGGGCCACTTGCACAATCGTTTTTCAATCATATTTATAATTGCATCATTAATGTTTTATCTAAATAAGATAATTATGTGTACCAATATTTTTCAGCCCATCGGACACCAAGTTTTTTAAGTAGGGGTGGTCTACTGATATGGCCGGTGTAATATCATTTCGATGTCTGCAGGTTCGAACCCCGTCGTGACTACAACTATTTCTTCAAAATTCACGTACATTTAAATTGGTAACACTACCAGTTGACGGTGAAAGAAAACATCGTAAGGAAACCTAAACCTGAGAAATGTTTTCATAGTACTACTATATGTGAGAAAACATACAATTGTGAATTACTCAGTTTGAAATCGCCAATAAGTCGTGGACTGGCGTGGTGATTACGCCTATACCTTCTTTCGGGAAGAGGCCTATGGCCCTGTAGTGGGCCTCTTACAGGCTGATGTTGAATATTTTTCAGTAAGAGTTTTTTTTAAATACTCGTTACTTTATATGTTCAGCTGCTTCACTACTAAGATTACTATAACCAGCCTGCTCCAAACTCCGGTACCTCGGTTCATTGATCCACAACGACGGCGGCGTGGACAATAACAGAAGGAATAGGATAAATACAGTATGCACGAAATGGCGAAGGATGTTTAGGGTATCTTGCGTTCCACAAATGCACTTGAAACTCATGGGGAAGGAAAATAAAACTATTTTAAGTCATAGTCTACTGCTTGCATTTGAGTGCTGGAAAAACTGTACGCGGCAGAGATGCGATTGTTAATATGTGTGGTGTAACTAGAATTAATAAAATAAAAAAGTATCAGATAAAGTTTGAAAACATAATCAGTGACAGAGAAGTATAGGAATAATAGGTTAGCATGATACGGGCATGTCATAAAGAAATATGAAAGACTTATAACTGGAATAGTTAAGTATGAAGGTGGAGATATATAAGAGTAGAGAAGACCGGAAAAGGTATGGATACAGTGTGTGAAAAGTAACATGGGTATAAAAGGTGTGAATTTTGAGATTATGTCTGATAGAGGAGAGTGGCAAAGGAAAACATATTGTATCGACTCAACCTAAGTGGGATAGCGGTAAGAAGATGATGATGTATATAATAAATAATATCGACCGCCGATATCCAAATTTTAATATCGAAATATCGATATATCGTCCAAAAAAATATTACTAAAAAATATCGATATTTTAAAATAAAAATATCGATATTTCGATATATCGATATTTTATCAACAGTCCTAGTCGTAACCGAATGAAAATTCGTTCAATGGATTTGAATTTATCGCAAACAGACAGACGTGGTAGAGGTCTTTGTTTTATAATATGTAGTGATTATATTTAAAACAAATTGTGTAGGAAATATTCACTGAGAATATTAACATGTATCGCAAAGCTAGTAAGGTAGAAAATGAATAATATGTAGCGTACTCTACGTATTATAAGACAAAGTCCTTTGCCACGTCGCGTCGGTCTGTCTGTAAATAAAGTATATACTTTATTTCATTTTCTCTCTTACTAGCATTACGATTAATGTTTAATATTCTCAGTGAATATTCCTCACATTTTTTTTTAAATCTCATGTATTTGTTAAAAATTCCACATTAACGAACAGAGCATTATTGAACCTGCCACTTGTTAGAAAAAGTAATTATACGAATACATAAAAGCTCTAACCTTCACGACTCTTAAATAATTGCTCTTTCCGCTAACTGTACTCGTTTCACCATCTGCTACGCTTAGTCCCGAATCTTGTTCTCGCTCCGAATACCTTTCCCTGAAATCGTCTTCTCTAGACGCCAAGGAATTCCTTTCAAACCTTTCCATAGTTTTCCTCGACCTACGTTCTTTATGGCTCAAGCGATCGCGCGTATCTACTGGTTTTGTTTCGTAATATCTCTCCCTGTCATCATACCTCCTGGCTTTATCTTCATAGCGCTTGGCATTATCGCTTCTGGTAGTTTTTCTACACCGGTCTTCTTGATATGCTTCCCTTTGAGCATCGAAGCTACGCGAAGTTTTCTGTTCAAAATACCTTCTTTTATCATAATCGTCATCCCGTCGTTCGTAGTCTCTGTATGATTTATCTGGTACTTTATAATAGTCTGTGGGACATCTTTCCGGTCTATAATCTTGGTATCCCCTATATCTTGCTTCGTTCTGAACCGTAGACCTCGTGTAACCCATACTGTTGTTACATTTCGTGTTATCTTTCTCATGGTAACACGTACACGTTTCCTTCATATCGTTATTAATCGTTTCCTTACTTCGAACATTCTCGTGGAAATTATCGTGGCTTCGTATTCTAGACGGTTCAACAATGTCTTGACATCGATCATAGCATCTACTACTCTCACGTGCAACGTTACGCGAATCGCGGTCCGATACCACTTCGCATTGTAAAGACTTATGACTCAGTGTACGCGGCTGAAATTTTACGTTTAATTCATCACAGATGACTATATTTTTTTAATGAAATAAGCAGCTGGGATTTAACCACAATCATCTTATTATAGAGACTTACATTTTGTCTATACAGGATGTTGGTTTGGAATGCATATAGTAAGGGTTGCGAGGCCATGGCCGTTTTAAATTACAGTTAAGGCAATTTTGGTGGCCATTTCCAATTATGGAAATAAGTACCTATTATATCGTAATACGTACGGTAATTATATTGTGTACCGTAAAGAGAATAAAAGTTGTAAATTATAATTTGTATTAAGTAATAATCCCATCGAAAATAATAAATCTATGGTAATTGTCAGTACCTATTATAATTGCATCTTTAAAAAAACTTTTAAAAAATGTGGTAGATAGAGCTACGCTGAAGCTATTACTGGTTTAAGCATGAATGGGACGGCTCGTCCGCGGTACTACCACCCGATCCATAGAAAACCGACGTGAAGTAACAGTGCCTGCATTGTTGCGTTTCGTTCGGTCAGTGAGAGCGCCGGAAGCCCACCTCCTCTCCCCTCCCCACTTCCCTCCAAAGACAGGCTGGTAACACAATTGCGACTCTCCTGGTGTTACTAATGTGTACGGACGGTGGTGATCACTTAACATCAGGTGACCCACCTGTTCGTTTGCATCCTATGACATAGAAAAAAAAACTATATTTGTTCTATTGTTTTTTTTAAGTTTATATTAAGGTGTAAGATTATTTTCATTAGTCTGCATTCTCGTGTAACTGGATACAGACTTAAGTTTAAGAGTTTAGGCGAGCAAATACAACAGACAATCTATAAAAATAATTTAGCACAAAAAATGTTATTTTGTTACGTATACTATTAGTTCGTACTTTGTCTGCCACTAGAATCATTATATATATACTGTTGTATTTTTATTAATAATTCTTAGCAAAATTTATACGCACTTACCACAGGACTTCCGATTGTATGGTTTCTACTATTTTCGTTCATCTGAGCGCAGAGTTTTGCAAATGTTTCAAATAGTACGGTCTCGTTGATTGTAGGTTTTAAGGTTGCTTCTTTTGCAGGCCTTGATAGTTTGCAGTATTAAATACCAATATTATACATAATTTTGTATTACACCTTACCTAAGTAACACTACATTAACACCTATTCATTAGCACTATTCAACCGTCCACAGAAAGAGCAGGGCATACGTCGTTTTTTGCAATATTGGGTATTATATTTTTTTGAAATCAATAAGAAAACGTGCATCTAACAATTTTTGTTCATCTCTGAGCAATTACACTCTCAAATTATATAAATGTAAGGACGGATCCGGGAGGGCACATAGATAAACCCTGAGGAATTTCTAAATGTCTTCTGTAGGAAACATTTATAATGGATTTATGTATAATTTATTACATTCGACTTTTATTACAAAATATACAAGTGTTTTTTTTTTCGAAATCAACAATACTTTATTCAATTTTGGCATTCAGAAGGCGCTTATGAATGTCAAAGCTACCACCGGTCCAGAAAAGTAAGCCACTCATCGAGAAGAATTGGGAAAGAAACTCGATCTGGTTTATCTTTTCATGATATATATTTTGTACAAACAGATACATTAGTGATTGGTGGCTGCACAGACAGGGGCGCATCCTATAATACCCTTTAGACCTTACTGCTTGACTTGGTGCTTGAACTGACTATCAGGCAAATCGGTAAAGTGCTTTGGAACTTTGTTATGAAAACCTAACACTATTATGTAAAAAATTGTTGTCTTAGTGAGTTTGAAAAATGGAATGACCAATTTTATAGTTATTTTCATAGACTAACGGGGACACACCTCATACCTGTTTGGCCCTTGTTCTATTTATGATAACACGAATGTTTGCTGAGAAATATGTGTATAATTTAATATTACTCATGTTCTCTAGAGGGTATATCATCACGCCGCCTTCGATGATGGCGGTGTTGACGGGACACGGTCGCATCTCGTTCGTGACTACCGTTTCTATCCTCGTGTCTACGGCCGTGACGTTGTCTGGACAACATAAATAGACTTGTACGTAATTATGCAGTAATATAAGAAAATAACAAAACATAATTACTCAAATGACAACATTTCATAATTATTAAAAAGTTTAGCTAAATATAAAACTGTCTTCAAAAGAATGCACCAAAATGCCCCTCTGATCTTATATAGTTACTTACCCAATCTAAGATTGTACTAAACTACCAATATCACAGTCGCTATATGTATATGTCCTATTCCTGTTAATGAGATAAATACGGGATCCCTTTAAAAGTATCCCATTTTAATAAAAAAGGGTTTCCAAATCGGTTTATATATGACAAAGCTTCGAGGTAACAAACATTTTCAAAAAATGTAACCTAATTGAGAACTTCCTTTTTAGTCCCGTTCACGGGTAATAGATAATTTATAATAAAGCGCTAATGTCTCACATTCGATGTATTATCGCAAAGTAAAAGCAGTATTTTTACTTGTATCGAGATAATTATTCTCAGGGACCAGTAAATTAAATTTAACACACACAAGTTCTAATGTACTTACTACTCCTTCAAGATCCTTAAAAAAGTTAATAACGGGCCATTCATAAGATACGCTCGCATTTATGGAGCATTTATTAACGGTGTCATGTCGCTCACAGGCCTGATGGAATGTGAGGTTAAAAGCTCTTGACAATTGTGCACATTTTTACTGCTTTTTTTATATTTCCTTTTATTTTTACGACAGAAGGTCATTCGATTCATATTTGTAAATATATACACCTTTTTACGTACATACACTTGTACGTTTGCACGTGTATGGCAGGATCTAATATTCGTGGCACGATATTAATAGGGAGATTACAGAATATGTGATATTTGAAGAAGATAACATTTCGCGTGAAGTATTTTATGAACAGTCCCTAATAGTACATGACGTATTAACGTATAAAAGTTATATAATAAATTTGACATAACTAACTTCTTTTTGTCTCTTTTGATGGCATCTTCGAGGAATGCGTAAATAAATGAATCTTGATCCCGTGGGACGTGATCTACGCCGCCTTCATGATCCTATAAAAAATTAAAAGTTGTGAAATATTTTCAAACATTTTGTTTTTTTTTTTGTTTTGTTTAAGGAAAAACTTTTACAATTTCCATGGCTTATGTGATTATACAGAGGTTTTCTATAAGTCAACTAGCAACCACCAGCGACTTTGATCATATATATACTAATATTATAAACCTGAAGAATTTGTTTACCTGACCGCAGTAATCTCAGGAAATACTAGTCCAATTAGAAAAATTCGTTCCGTATTAGATAACTCAATTATCAAGGAAGGTTATCATCATGCCAAGACCAATAGGAGCCGAGCATCAACAAAGTAATTATTCCACGCGGACGAAGTCGCGGGCAGAAGCTAGTTCATAATAATTTAAAAGTTAATAACAACGACATATACGCTACAGTTCACGGATAATGCAAATTCCTAACAGGTGAGAGTTTTTGAGAAACGGCTATGTATTATTGGAAAGTAGTAAATCAAGTACATATGATATATACATATATAGATAATGAATGGAACGAATGTTTAAATACACACATCAAAAAAGTCTAAGCAACATGCTTGATATTACAAATTGTACCATTTATATTAATTAATTTCTAAGTATTTACTCAAACAATGTGCGTAGGTAAGTAAACTTTTTTGTTATTGAAGACATACTGGCTGGTTGTAAAAAAAAATTTGATTATGTTTTGTTTTTTCATAAAATTCAAATGACTGCGAATTTGTTTGAATTTAAGTGCGTTTTAATTGCTACGTTTAGTCCTGATTTTATAATTTTACCAAACATTTAAATAAAGTTAGCGAATAAATTGAATTGTTAGATATTCTTTACGTCATGAAGCGACGTCATTTGATGGCAGATGAAATGCAAAGAGCTGTAGCGATGTTGCAAGCGGGAAGTAATCAATCTCAGGTATCTCGACATTTTGGCATTCATAGAAGTGTTATTTGTCGTCTTTGGCAGCGCTACAATAATACAGGAGAACCCGCTGAACAGCATCCAGGCCGTAAAACGAGTACAACCACTCGGCAAGACCGGTAAATACAACTGACTGCAAGACGCCAGCCGATGTTAACCGCTCGAGAGATAAGTTTGAGGCTACAAATTTCAAGTGGTGTTGATGTAAGTCCACAAACTGTGCGAAATCGACTGCATTAGTACGGCCTACGAGGAACAGGCGAACTGAGCTCGTTTTTGTAAATGGAAACATGAATGCTGAAAATTACATTGAGGATATTCTCAGACCTTATGTCTACCCATTTGCACAAACCTTTGGCTCCGATTTTAGGTTAATGCTTGACAATGCGCGTTCACATACAGCTCGTCGAACCAGTGAATACTTTGCAACGGAGAACATCCGGGTATTGCCCTGGCCTGCATAATCGCCAGATCTCAACCCCATCGAGCACGCTTGGGACATGCTTCAGAGACGTGTTTTGAAGGACTTGGACGGAGCAACAACAACCCAATAGCTGAAGGATTTGCTACAATTCCATTCAAATCAAATCAAAATCACTTTATTCAATTTAGGCCCTAAAAAGGCACTCATGAACGTCAAAACTACCATACGTATACCATATATATACCATACTATACATTGAGAGCGAATACCGCAAGATGACTTAAACAGTCTCATTAATTCAATGAATAATCGTTGCCGACAAGTTCTGAATAGCAGAGGACATCATACTTTGTATTAAATTGTTCTATTCTTTCACAATAAATACATTTTCTTTAGAAATTTCATTTTGTAAGAAAAAAGTTTAGTTTCTTATGTATCTTAGTTTCTACAGTATATTCTAATATTGTTCATTTCTGTTATTAAAAGAACTTATAAAGACAACAGCTGTTATTTTTATATCATAGAACCCTAAAGATATTATTTTAAAAATAAAATACAACGTTATAATGTGAAGAACCATCCTAAAATTTAAATTAGTACATGTTCCTTAGACTTTTTTGATGAGTGTAGATCAAATAAGACTTTACCTGAGGTGATATTGATCTCGGAGTCGACACCAACCCCGCTTTCAGCGCTAGAGATAAGCCGTCTCTCCTGAAAAAATCACGCCCGACAATAAAATAAAAACTAAATCGATTATCGAAATATTATACTTTATTTTCAATTATGTTAAATTTCGTGCCCATCAGAAAAACTATGAGCACGCTAAGTAAATTAAATAGATCCCAGATAACCCGACCGCTATGCGTTCCTTATGGAGGGAATAGTGGCTTGAACCGGTAAGAAACAGTTGTCCTCGCGGATTACAAGGAAACTAACTACCTATAAAATAACTACCACCTTATGATATAAGCGTTATACCAAGCTTGTTTTTTTGGACGACTATTTTTCACTACATTAATACGTTGTTAATTTGAAATTACGTTTTTTTTATGATACCTAAATATTTGTAGCCGCAGCCCGCGACACCGTGAGTGAAACATGTTTGTAGCCCTTTAAAAAAAATGTTGAGTACCACTGATCTAAATATTTCATAAATATATATTTTTACGTGTCCTATTTACTTAAATCATATTTTTATTGAACAGACATTACAGTTGATCAATGTAATACGTACGTTGATCTCCGATGGCGACGAGGTGACCGCGAAGCCCGATGCACTTCAACTGGTGACTGCGTTACTGACGGACTGCTTAATTCCCTAGTATTTAATTATATAATTAATAAGCTTATTGGTAATAAAGCCTTGATAAGTTGAAATAATCATTATTTGCCTACAGACTCATATTTCAGTATATATTTTCTTTCTACAACTGGAAAAAATATGTTTGACATCTGTCTCAAATGTAACAATATTAAATCCTGCTACGTATCCTCTTCTTAGTCCGATGAAACTGTAAAGGCCCGTCATAACATTAATGTTAGACAGTAGGAAAAAAAATTAACAACTAGATAATTCTTTAGTTCAGTGTTTTTCAACGTATGGGTCCCGACCCCCTGGAGGATCGCAAACACTCTATAAAGGCATCGCAAGAGATTGCGAAGCCTTAGTAAGAATAAAGAAAAAACTAAGTGACTTCGAGAAAATATTAAAGAAAATGCGGTTAGGTAATATACAAATGAACAAAATTTAAAAAGACGGTTACTCCGTGTTATATTCATATTTCACTAATTTGTTTAACCGGTAACCTAATCATAAAAACAAATGTAGTGGTTTGATATTTGTTACCTAAAAAATAGATGTTTGAGACAACGGAGGGTAGGGCACAGAGTACGTTATATAAATAGAGGTCGCACTCGTTCTTTTCAATCAGCGCCTCTATAATACTAGTTTCGAACTAATATCTATCATTATCATTACATAGTATAAAACAAAGTCCCCTACCGCGTCTGTCTGTCTGTCTGTTCGCGATAAACTCAAAAACTACTGAACGGATTTTCAAGCGGTTTTCGGCAGTGGATAAAGTTATTCATGAGGAACGTTTTGGTATATAATTTGACAAGGATTTTTTTATAATCAGGGCGGGACAACGTCTGCCGGGCCCGCTAGTTGGTTATAAATGTACATTTTTAGCTAGGTATGTATGCATACAGCGGTACTGCGTAAATCGTATACAAGTTTTTGGTCATTTTTATTTGTAATGAATATATTAATCGTAAGGCAAATCTAAATCCAAGTATGTATATGCAGGAGTCAATGTTTATAAGTAGATCCCGAGATAGATAAAATTATTTGTGGGAGCAAAGAAAATTTAAAATACGTAACAGATACATAAACAAAGAGAATGAAAATAAATATTTGAAAGTTGTCAGTTTGAAATGTCAAAAATAATTGTCGTCCACCATATTTTGTTATGAAACTTGTCAAAAAAATTATATAATTGTGCCATCTAGTAAGTTGATGGATAACCAGAACTAAAAGAGCCTTTTCCATACAAATCCGATTCTGAGGAGTGAAAATAGCCTGGGGTAGGTTCGCGAAATAATTTTATATACTAAGGGGGTCGTGTTATGAAAAAGATTGGGAAACACTGCATCTAAACTCCAAGAAAAAAATGGTTCTGCCATAATATTGCCGACAATATACACATAGTTTCTTTATAACTGTCATTTCTTCTGTAATAACGTTATTGAAGTTAAAACTTTTTACTCCCTGTGTGATTTGAAACTAGATGAAACAAAAAAGCGTCGTTAAAAAGAGACAAGAATATACATGGATTTAGGATTTAACCTAAGAGAGAATGAGACAGAATGCATTATACAGTGTTTGTTATATTCTCCTCATTGTATATTGAACTACCTAATACTTGTTCTAGTCCAAACTTTGTACACCTGGGTATTACGATACCTTGAAAAAAGACCATATAACCAGGGTAATGTATTTATTATTCACCTGTATCGTGTATATGAATATTGTATCTTTTTTTTAAGTTTTCACTTTTACTGTGTGTGGACTGTACAAATTTTTTTATAAAACACACGTCTGTATCTCAAAATCAAGAAGGATAAAAACTAAACTTCGTCAATCGAAAATTTCTAACAAAAATGTTTTTAACCAAAAACCCTTTAGATCTCGAATGTTCTTACATTTTCATTCTTGTTGAACTTACCGAAAGTTTGTGTATTTCTTGTTACTAAATACTTACTAACATAAGTTACATAAAAAACCGTCTTGGACCCTAGTATATGCCTATGTACTCCTAATCTGCCCCATTACTAATAGTCCGAGAGGCAGTAACAGAAATATATGACCAAGTTCCTCTCAAGTGATAATTAGTGAAATGCATCAGAAAATCGAACTATAAAGTCTCTTGAACGGGAGGATGAGCAGTTGTAACCTCCCACGCTCGAAGAAGAAAAAATACATTCACTTATTTCCTCTCGGCTAAAAATTTATCAAATTATATCTAACCCAATATCTCAACAACAAAAAAATTAGCTGGCTATAACATAATGTATTGTACGTGAGCCGATGTCTCAATCATGGAAAAAAAAATTTTCACTTTCAGTGATATCCTCTCAAATAAAAATTTACCTGATGATAGCTTATATGTAGCTATTGATAAATATATACGTCAGCTGGCTGTACCTCGGTGGAAAAATCGTCTGCTGATAATTTGAAGGTCGTTACGTAGAAGTTAGCCAGAAGTTTTTTTTTCTCGAACTGACTACGCTATTGGCCTTTTTGGAGGCCTCTACAGCTATAGTCCATTCATTTTACCGTGAGACAAAATGTAAACAAAGAACCATAGGTTCTAAAACTTTTTTACATAAATATTATACTAGTAAGCACTAGCAACTTTGTGCGTGTTTGTTATAATTTACTACTACTCTATATCAATATAATTTACTGTGTCACTAGAGGGTAAAATAAATTTTCCTGCAGTAAAGACCTTTCTGAATGATCTGACTGATCTGTCGTTTCTGATATTACTTCTTACGAACGTATTTACAAATAGGTTAGTACAATTAGATTAGTGTTTCTAATACATACATCCTGACCTTATTCGTAGTCTGTTAAGGTTACGTCGAGTCTTATCAGCTCTCGTTCGGAATTAGATAAGTTATGTATAATGTTACTATGTACATCTTCTCATGGTGGTCCTGTAGATACTGCTGATATAATTGTTGTGTCAAGTGCAAATCTGTCGGGTCTCTGGGGTCAAAATGTCCACTAATAAGGTCAAACGGTCTGCATTTGGTAAGGATATGTATTGAATTATTGTATGCAATTAATGCGTAAGGAACTGTGTTATAACATTTTCTGGTACGGGTGGTTTGTCATGTGACTGTAAGTTTCTATTGACCGTAACATGAACATTAGGGTGTCCCAGACTATAAAGGCAAACTTTTTTTTTACAAATTGAGACACGCATACCCTCTTATTTTGTTCCATTTGACCTTAATAACTGAAATAATAAATATTATTGAAATCGCATAGCGATAACCCGTGCCAACTTGATGTCAAGCTTTGAATATAAAATTTTGTATGGAAGTTTAGTGATGAATATATTTGACCTTAGAGAATAAAGGCATGAACTTGTATGAGCTAAATTACCTATATGAAGTTTTATCAGTTTTTTCCACCAGGATTTGTTAAACCAGTAGGTAAACCTTCACTGCAAACTTCTTTTGAGGACTTATTAGATTTATTTTGCCAGACTTTATGCAGAGTGTGCCCTGAAACAAATTTATGTAAATTTAATTAAAGTAAATTTATAAATGTATAATAAATTAAATAATATTGTTTTTATTTTTTGAAACATATTATCAACTCTAATATGCTAAGTTTTTTAACATAAAAACATTTCTGCAATGAGCCTAGTAATTACAGTAGTAATAAGTAGTTACATTAATAGTTGTTATTGATAGTATTAATATTAGTGTTATTTATTTAATTTAAAATAAATGTCATAACTTTACACTTTTCACTAAAATGATTAATGCCATTGTAAACATACTAAATAACTTGTATATTGAACTAACCTTCATTAAGCCATGTCTCATCCAAATAATAAATTTTCTTCCCCT
Source organism: Antheraea pernyi (assembly GCA_015888305.1). Lineage (NCBI taxonomy): Eukaryota > Metazoa > Arthropoda > Insecta > Lepidoptera > Saturniidae > Antheraea > Antheraea pernyi. The sequence continues at coordinate 554,418 of MU158922.1, forward strand.
CTTTCCTTAACTTTGAAATATATGTCTTTCAATTATGTATATTTATTCTTGGAGTCAGTAAGGCACGCGTCTCACGCAGTTGTAACATATTTTTGATCAATTTTACACGGACGAATACATAGGTAGCAGTTAATCACTACATAGTGTACCAATTCAAATAAACAAAGAATCATTAAATTCGGTTCACAATTGACTAAAATATCGATTAACATACATAAAAAAATACATACAACCGAACATAGTAACCTCCTCCTTTTTCGAAGTCGGTTAAAAAAAAGTCCTCTGTCGGCTTATCTATTCGCGATAAAGTCCGCTAGTATCTGCCCGTAAAAGCCCAGTGAAAGTCGGTCCAACCAATTAGGAGATAGTAGGATATTGCGGATGAAGTCTTGAGTAACAAAATAAAATAGTCTAAGTTACTTCTGTTAAGATGAGTTATCTGCCAGTGAAAGTCCCGTGAAAATCAGTTCAAGCATTACGGATATTCCATTGCAGCCGAAGGCGAATAAAAAATCTAAATTACTTTTTATGAGGTCTGTTATCTACCAGTGAATACCCCGTGAAAATGGGCCCATAGTGAAAACAATGCACAACCGTGTCAACAACAATGGCGAATAAAAATGGCGGATATAATCCGACTAAACACAAAAAGTGATATTTCACTGTCAAAAGTATGCGTCAATGGTACATTATAATTTAGTAGTGTTACAAAGTAATCGATATTTAACAATTATTACTTTTGTAGGTCTTTTATGTGTAACGATTACACTGATAAACTGAAAATATGTTTAAAATTTTTTTAAAGCAATTTTAATACTTTTAATAGTTTGCGTACATTGATTTCAATATTTTTCGTCTGACAGTACAGTGCTGATTTTTTTTATAAACATTTCGGCAAATACTATATATTTTTATTTCAAATTTTATTAATAGCAATCGTGACCCTAAAAGAACCTTTTTAATGGTTTGTTTACATTTTGTCTCAGCGTTCGATGAATACGGTATAGTTAGCCAGAAGCATTTACTGACTATTTAAACGCTTCAGCTGACTAGGTTTCCCTCGACTTACTGCTAGCTGATTTTTTTTATTTATCACAGAAACATATTTAAAATCAGCTCACAAATTTTCATGTGGGAGGAAATGACGTCTTTTTAATTATTCTTGTTATTTTTAAAGATTCAAACAATACATGCTAGCATAGCATAGATAGTATTAAGGTACGCTAATATATCAGAAAATATTCAATTTGCATGGAAGTTGGAGCTGGAAAAACTCGAAGATTTATTAACGTTACTCAATTATATGAATCTTTAGGATCTGATTTGAGCGCAGCACTTCCGGCATTTCACGCATTCACAGGGTGTGATTTTAACTCGGTCTTCTTTCGAAAAGGAAAAAATCAACCTTTTTCAATAATGGCTAAATCGCTTGATTTCATCGAGTGTTTCATCCAAATGTCAAAATCATTAGAGGATAGAGACAATATTTTTGAGAAAATACAAGAGTTTGTTTGCCATATGTATGGATTTAATCGTCTGAAAAAGTTCAATGAGGCAAGAGTAGCGTTGTTTGAAAAAACATATAAATTCTTGGATACTGAGACATTCAAGTTACCAAAAAAAAGGTATTGATGGCTCTTCTTTACCACCTTGCGAATCAGAGCTATATCAGCAATTTTTAAGAGCATGTTACATAGCTCAAATTTGGTCAAATGAAGGTTCCAACTTCTGATGATCCGGAAGACTATGGTTGGGAAGAAATTGACAATAAATATGATTTCACCTGGTTCTTTGGAAGTCAGTTACCAACGTCAATTGATGTAATAACTATCCAGCCCGAAAAAGGTAACATTTTATTATCATATTAATGATATTATGCTAAAATACGCATTCTAATTTTTTTTTTGTAGAGATGATGACGATGAAAATATTACCGCAGACAGCTCAGACAGCGACTCGGACAATGAATCAGAGAGAGATAGTTGTGAATCAAGCCATAGCGAAAACGAAAATGATTAAATAACATTGTCATTCTTATTGTAATGTTTCATTTTTTTTTATAATAAATATTTTTTATCAAGTAACTAGTTAATTTACACTAAGCAAATAGATTATTTAAATATTGGAATAGAACTAAAATTATTTGAATATACACGTATAAATTTAAAAAATATTGATACGGAATATTTGTTTCACCTCAACACTCATATCCGAGTGCTATGCCGAATAATTGAAGAGATGTCATTTCCTCCCACATGAAAATTTGTGATCTGATTTTAAATATGTTTCTGTGATAAATAAAAAAAATCAGCTAGCAGTAAGTCGAGGGAAACCTAGTCAGCTGAAGCATTTAAATAGTCAGTAAATGCTTCTGGCTAACTTCTACGTAACGACCTTCAAATTATCAGCAGACGATTTTTCCACCGAGATACAGCCAGCTGACGTATATATTTATCAATAGCTACATATAAGCTATCATCAGGTAAATTTTTATTTGAGAGGATGTCACTGAGAGTGAAGATTTAAGAGATAAGGCGTCATGATACTTTGCCTGATGCGTATCACCAATTATCTCTCGAGAAGAAATAATTAACCAAATTTACACCTCGCTCTCGGACTATAATCTTGCCGGTTAGCTTTTCTTTGAGCTTTTCCTATGTGAAATGTAAATAGCCGTGCCGACATGAGTGACTTTTTTATGCCAAATAGCAACAAAAACAGACTGATAGAAAAATTTGAATATCTGCAACACCATTACGTTTTGTTGCTCATAGAATTTTTTCTCTAACTAAAATATACAGAACTATGAACTTCTATGCCTTTGTCATGTCCAAACAGGGCGGTCTAAAGCCGACGGAAATTGAAGGTGGCATAACAAGTAAAATGAGGTTCCTCACACTTTACTTTCTTGCAAAGTCTAAAAATACGGACGGCGTTTTTCGTCGTAAGGTTAACGTAAGTAATGTTTAATGTCGACCTCTTATTTAATGAACGTATTTAGACCTTCGTAGTAAAACTGTCATAGTCTCTGGATCCTCCAAACATCTCTAGAGTTATTTTGGAAATTTGAAAGGCTCCACAGCCAGAGGAACCGAAAGCCTTTAGTTTACTACTTCATTTAAATAATTTGAAAGTAGCAGTTCTTTTTACAACAATGACGAAATATATAATCTTCAATGTAACTTTTTTTTTTTATTACTAAAAAACAAACCTTTTTAAACTTGCCTCCACCTTTTTTGCCGCATTCAAGTCTTGTAGGCTAGCTTTCGTTGACATCACTCTACACATGTTCCCTTGACAACCCTATAGTTTAAATAATTACGATAACTATACATATAATAAAAATGAAGTGTCGGTATGTAATATCAAAATAACAGTTATTGACTAATTGGATATGAAAATATACACGTTAATGGTACCAAAATTCCAATTTTTGAAATCTTTGTCTCTATCTGTTTGTTCCGGGTACGGCTGAACCAATTTTCACGGGACTTTCACTCGCAGATAGCTGACCTTATAAGATGTAATTTAGATTATTTTATTTTAGACTAGCTGTTATCCGCGCCATTATTAATATAAAGGCATTACCTTAAGAGCTTTCATCCAGAAAAAATGTACTGTTTCCAAGGGATAAGCTCAATAATTAATGAAGTGAAGTCGCGAGCAAAAGCTATGTCTCAATACTTTTAGACTCTTTAAAGGATCTTTTGATGGTGGTAGAGCCACGCTGAAGCTATTACTGGTTTCAGCATGAATGGGTCGGCTCGTCCGGGGTAGTACCACCCTCTCATAGAAAACCGACGTGAAGTAACAGTGCTTGCATTGTTGCGTTTCGTTCGGTTAGTGAGAGCACCGGAGGCCCATCTCCCCTCCCCTCTCCTCTCCCTCTCCCTCCTCTAACCCTTCCCCCGAAGGGTGGCAACGCACTTACGACCCCTCTGGTGTTGTTAGTGTCCATGGACGATGGTGTTCACTTAACATCAGATGACCCACATGTTCGTTTGCCACCTATGATATAAAAAACAAAAAAAAAATGATCATATTTATAGAAGAGAAAGAGTTTATTGGATTGGTAATTTATGATCAGCGATATATTTTGTATAAAATGCCTCCCCGCGGAAAGTCATAGTTTAGATATTAATGATCAAAATTTTGAGGTTATCTGTCATTCCGAACAATCATTGGTAATTTTGTATATTACCAACTTGATGATTTTTTAAGTTAAAACAAAACATTTCCGTGTCGGTTTGTTTAGGTTAGACTTACGAAAAAAATAACGGTCCATTTAATACAAAAGTACCATTCAATTAATTAATTACCAAACTAGGCCCCCTCGGCAGCAGCTCAAGCCTAGGTCCGTTCCCTCGGCGTGGAGCCCTTGAGTACGCTGCTCGCGCGATACAGTGACACAAAATCTTACATCACTGCGACAACATTACTCATATCACCTCCACACACGTGCACGCATACACGCTTACACATGCAGGTGGAAGGGTTTTATTTTTTCCCCTTATCAAACTGAAATAGTTCAGAATATTATCCGATACGAAATATATATAAGGGTTGTTGAGGTATGTATGCTTGGTACACATATATGTATGAATAGTTAGCTTAGCTTAGATTAGCTCAGATAGGTCGCGAATTGCATGTATAAGGCAACAGCCAAAGCCGAGGTGTGCCGCGCACCCTTGAGCTAGTTGTCAAAGTAAAATCGGCTGAGTGCCTTAAGCGCTCGCCTTAGTCCGGTGAAGCTGTTAAGACTTTGCTTGGTCAATAGCGTAGTCAGTTCGAAAAAAAAAATCATTCAATTAAAGGATAAAAACTTGAGTTTGGGGAGAGGCACATATTTTTAGTATCTTGAAACACACCTTGGTATAAAACGATTATAATAATGTGATTACGAACACTTATAGAATCTTCCGTGGCAGCAGAGTTCGAGTCGTCAAATCCATCACATTTCTTTTTTGTTCGCTTGCGTTTCGATGCATCGAATACGTTGAACAATTTTTTACTATCGCTTGGTTGACACTCCATAGGTTCGGTTCGAACGGATCGCGCGACATTAGATCGAATAGATTAATTTAGTAATGTCTACCTGTAACTATGAACACGTTTTGATACTTTTTTTCCTATTACAAATAATAATTTTTACTGTTTATTAAACCCAAACGTTCACGGATAAAATGAAATATGTCAATTTAATAAGTTCTTGAAAAAGGAATTCCTCTTAAAATGTCATAATTATTCTAAATAGCCAGGACTGTTGGTACACTATTTGAAAGCTATTTTCTGTTCTATTAGAAACGTTAAAAAGTTTCATTTATCACTGACAAATTGTAGATAAAAAACACAACAATATTAAGAATAAACGGGCCTACAATAATAGACTCAAACTCATACAATAAAGTTAGTTTCTTTTTAATTGTCACTTGTACAATAAGAATTAGCTAGCTACATTTTTTACAGTACAACTGTAAGATGACACCACTGTGATGGGTTTATTATCTACTAGCTGACCCGTGCAACTTCGTCTGCATCGAATCGGTTATGTAATGATTTACGACATCACATTAGAAACCTCAAAAATAACAGTATTTCTCCACTATTTAATGGATGTTATTATACATATAAACCTTCCTTTTCAATCACGCTATCTATTTAAAAAAACCGCATCAAAATTCGTTCCGTAGTTTTAAAGATTTAAGCATACATAGGGATATAGGGACAGAGAAAGCGACTTTGTTTTATACTTCTTCTTACCCTTATCCCACATAAGTAGGGTCGGTACAACATGTTTGTCATGTTGTGGTATATGATTTGGATTTGACTTTGTTTTATACTATATAGTGATAATACATATAATAATCGAATGTAAATCTAACGTGTTTCTGTCTGTCTAACGTGTAACCATTTAGATTTTTGTGAAAATGAATGTTGCAGGTGTCTCGGAAAAAGTAGTAAAACACATTTCAAACATTTTTAATAATGTGTGTCTGTATGTGTGAACACGTATTACTGTTAAAGTACTGCGTTCCGTGTGACGCATGACGAGGCGACTTAAGTACGAGAGAAAACTAGTAAAGTAAATGGACTTAATATATTCAGATAACTTTATTAGTCACAATTTTTTTATATTATATATATATCCACGTGGATGAAGTGGCGGGCACAGGTAGTTAAATATATAGTCGTCAATTGGGTACAAATTCGTCGATAAATTATTGTACGTAAATCGTGCCACTATGATAAATATTTAAAGCTACTAAAGTATGGTCGCTGAAATTAGTTTGACGAAATTACCCAGCAAAAAGTGATATTATACACATTCCATGAATTTTATATGGTATCTAGACATACATGCTGTAATAATGAAAAACTCTCTTATCGTATCGGTTTTGGATAATTATATTTATCGGTCTTCAGTTATATATCATGGAAATATCAATATTTCGTTATTCAGTGAAATTACTTGATCAAATTTCATGAGATTATCTACTAATGTTATTGTGTATATAAGTTATCCAATTGTATTAGAATTACCTCAGTTAAACTTCTTCTTACCCTTATCCCACCTGAGTAGGGTCGGTACAACATGTTTGTCATGTTGTGATGTACGATTTGGCTTAATTTTTACGATCAGCCGCCTGCCTGACATTAAACCACCTTGGGTAATCCCAAGGTAATTTCAGCTATCTACCAGTAAAATTTCCGTCAAACTCGGTCCAGCCGTTTCGGAGATTACCCGGAATAAACAGACAGACCGACAAACTTTTTACAAATTGCACATGTTTTATCAGTGACGTATACTTTCGTACCCAATCAGTAAAAAAAAAAGTTTGATATTACATACAGATACTTCATTTTTATTATATGTATAGAATAGATAATTACGAAGTCTAATAGGATCTTTAGCTTCACAATTATTCTGTAGGCTTTAGCTTTGGTAATATATTATTTTATAGTCCCTGTTTGGGCGGCACTACCGTTCCGGTTAAAAAAGAAGTTCTTCAAGATATATGGTTTACTTGCTATATTATCACTTTTAGGTAACAGAAAACTAACCAACTTTAGACTCTTTTCGACGACTGCTTATTCGGTTTTTCTCGAGTATTCGCGGTTTCGGAATGTTCACAATACTTCCAACTACACATTCTATTGTGCCACTGTTTTCGTTTTTCAGGTTAATTACCTCAGTTAAACTATCACAACATATTATAAAACAATATCCTCTGCCACGTCTGCCTGTATATCTGTTAGCTGAAAAACTAATGAACGAATTTTCATGCGGTTTTCACTAGTAATTAAAGCGATTCATGAAGGAAGGTTTAGGTGTATTATATCAAGGTTTTTTTTTATATCAGGGCGGGACAACGTCCGCCGGGCCCGCTAATAAGATAAAAAGGAAGACAATGTATGAAACGTGTCATTCATCAAATTTGAAGTGTTAAAATAAGTTTTTCTTATGCTGCTCCTATAACTGCGTGTGTTGCCACGAAGTATTTGTCTATGGTCGCAAATAACTTTGATGTGGGAATGAATACATTATCGTCACACGTTACGAACTATTGAACTGCGTAACAATAGACAATACGTAAACGAAAGGAACTTAGAAATGCTAATTTTAAATTATTGACATGGCAAAGGATTGCGAACATTATTCTGTGCCTTTGTAGGAGTTAATTTTGAGGTTAGGTTACAGTGTTACAAATAGCCAGTTTCCCCACGCAGATATAGGATTAGCATTATGCAGGTGTTAAGTTATATCAGACAGTAATTTAATGTAATAAATGTAGTTCCGTGAAACTGTAAAGGCGTTGCCAGGCAAATAGTGTAGTAAGTTCGAAAAAAAGAATTTAATAAAGTTATGTTAATAAGGTTTGTACACCTTTTGTCAGTTTACATTTAGATACATTTTGTGGTGCCACGCTGTAGCTATTACTAGTTTTGACATGAATGGGTCGGCTCGCCAGGGGGAGTACCACCCTCTCACAGCAAACCAACGTGAAGTAACAGTGATTGCATTGTTGCGTTTCGTTCGGTCAGTGAGAGCGCCGGAGGCCCACCTCTTTCCCCCTTTCTCCTTTCCTACCCCTCCCCCATACATAGGCTGGCAACGCACTTCCGACTCTCCCGGTGTTGCTAGTGTCTATGGACGGTGATCACTTAACATCAGGTGACCGCTCGTTCGTTTGACATAAAAAAAAAAAACAAAAAAGTTACTATTTAGTAACTTCGGACAAAGCTATTAAAAGACTGGAACAAAGGCTAATGTCAAATTTGAAGGGTTCAATTTATAATTCGACTTGTTACAGAGGAGTATCATAATTTCCAATACTTAATTCACTACTACTAAATAGTAAGGACGACGAAAATACTAAATTGTTTCCACTCCTTAGATGGATTTTCAAAAATTTTTGTATGAAATATTATTTATCCAAAAATAAAGCTTACAATTTGTAATACTTTAAGCAAAGGATTATACAAAATGATTTATACTATGCAGGTGATGACACTTTCATAGCATGAAAAAATATCGGTTGTCACTCTATATCAAGAACTATTTGATGTGAAGGTACAGTATGGATATGGTGCAATCCTCGGCTGGTTTTCAGTACGGGTTTCTTTTCAATTCTAGTTTAAAAATCTATTATTACTATTTGAAAAAAAACAACAAGGGACTCATAAATAGTCCGTTTCTGTATGAGTAATGATAAATGAACATTTAAATCATTGTATTTCAGTGCTGCCAAGCTTTTTAGTTCCTCCTTTAGATACTAGATAGAGCTGTTCGATCTTCAGGTATACAACATACAGACTTCAGTCTATATTTTTATGCTTACAGGTCAATTTTGATGTTTAGGTACGCGAAACAGAAATTGCCAATCCACAAAAAAATAAAAATTCAGATTCAATTTCAATATATTATAGATTATTGTAATAATTCACATTAAACTTAACTAAACTTATAGCCCACATAAGCTCCTCACACTCGTCAACTAAGTTTCTCTTATAGACAAAGGCGCTAAAGGTACTCGGTATAAAATCTCCATCATAAAACCAATAAACAGATTCAAGTCCCATTTTATTATAAAAATCAAAATTACGAGTTATAATACATCTTTCATCAATCGAACAATAGAAATCGATTATAGCACATTGACATTCTTGTAAATAAAATCATCGTGGACATAAATAACAAAATCGTATCAATAGAGTCGATGGCCAGGGCGAGGGCGGGGGCGGAGGCGGGGGCGCCGGGG